>APFE030490031.1:51080-80622 GCA_000404065.3 Pinus taeda
GGGGGGGGGCTCCCAAAGGTCGCAACCACCCCCCCTGGACCCCCCTGCAGCGAATATTTTACGGGCGGCGTTGCCGCCCCCATTTTGAACTGGGGTCCAATGTGGTGGTACTTTTGAATATAGAAGATAATCAGGCTCCACACCCAACACAATATGCGCAAAAACAAATCACATTTATATTTATGTGGGCAACAACATCCTGATTCTAAACACATGAAAGAAGAGGCAAATGAATCTGAAAAAAGGCTCTTTCTCGACCAAGCAGTCTTCTTTATTAGCACAATAAATCAAAAGTTGTTCTGCCCAAAAAAAGTTCTCCCTTCATCTTAGAGTTAATATTTATGCAGAAGGAACTGACCCTCGGTCTCCCTTAACCTTTCACCTCCCCATTATTTTCAATATACAAATCAGAATATACAATCATAGAACAATTGGTGTAACCACTGACACGTAGAGGGAATATCTGTTGGAGCGCTTCATTTCCTATGGAAATTAATAGATGTTGATTAAAATAGGATGACTCTGTGTCATCCCTTCGCACCTATACTAAGCAAACATTATTCTTTATCATTTCCTGAAGGAAACTGAAGACATTCCTCTCATCATCCCACATCTGGCATGATTGAAGGTGTGTTTGGAGGTAATAACATCTTGATGTATCAATTTTGTGCTTCCTCTTGACATGGTACATGCCTCCATTATGCACTATGGCAGTTCATATCCCTTTCTGCAAAATATGTCTTTGCAATATCGACACCGGTGATGCAGAGGTGTCATCTTGATATAAATCGCCTTTATCCGCTAATCGGTCCACTCGAAATCGCCTATAGAAATAATTCATATTAGCTATGATTTTGAAAAATATAACAAACATGCTCACAAACAAACCTTGCATTCAGCCACAGTTTCTATTTAATCATGCAACACAGAGCAATTAAAATTATCAAACCACTGAACCTGTTGTGACACGTATTCTCATTGCCCACGGTATTCATTTTACATAAGGATTGCTTTGTTTCTCATTGATTGTGATAGTGCAATGGGAGAGACAGGCATGAGACATTATGGCATACGATGAATACTCTTGTCAGATCCATAGATATTGCAGGATGCCTATGTCTGTTTGGGCTTGGATTATCCATTAATAAGTTGGAACCATCAATAAACCCACTACCGATACCCATGTGTTGTTGTAATGAGTTGTTTTATTATACATTGGCTTTTCTATTAAAAAGGGTTGTTGTCGTGAATCCTTCCACCTGTTAACCTTCGTTATTATGTTGGAACTGCCCCGATTTTGAGGGATGCCGCCATGATCTTATATATATGACTCTTGAGTCAGAGAAAGGTGGGGAGGACTACCCGAAAATTAGATTCTATTGTATATAGAAGAGCCTGACCCCTGGTAGTAGGCTGAAACCTCATCTTGAGTAGTAGGGAGGCTCTGAGAAGGTTACAGAAGGCCCAATTATCCAAATTGGGAGTTTGGATAGGCGTTTTTTCACTTTTCTTTGCCACGAGTTCTATGGTTTTGTATGTTTTCAAAGCTAGGCTCTCCATTCTCTTCCCATCTATCATCTTGGAGGTATAAGGGTTTTAATTGCTTGTTTTTGTACTTTTATCTCTTTTATGCCATTAATAAAAAGAAGGCCTCCCCACTATTGAGCAGGGCCCAAAGACGTAGTTCAAACTGGACGAACTCTGTAATCAAATCATTGTGTCATGGTTTTTTTATTCTTCTGACTATTTTTGCATTTTTATGTGTTTTTTTTAAGTTCCATGGTTAATTAACTTTGTTATATGTAATTTTGATGCATATGTAAGTAAAATATCTTGGATAAAGTTTTGTATCAGACCAAGTCTTTGTAGATGTGAATTGCATGAGTTTATGCTAACGTGGAACAAGCTGCGAAAAGGAGAAGGAACACTTAACTCCTTTGATCCTGAAGCAGGACGTGCACAGTGAAGAAGAAACATGGCCAATGAAGAAGCTCATTGGCAAGAGGAATAGGCTTATTATGAAAGGTCTTCTATAATATGGCAGGAAAGGTAGACAAATTGTCCATAGAGTATGATAAGGCACTTGGACATGAGAAGAAGGATGATAATGATCATGAATCAGAAAATCAGGAAGGTGGTGGAGAAGATCCTCCTCCCTCTCCTTCCTCCAGTGATAATTCTCATCACTCTCATAGAAATTCCAAACAGACCTCTAAGAAATTGTTCTTCAAGTTAGATGTGAAGTTCGACCTGCCCATGTACAATGGAGAATGCAGTGCAAAAAAACTCAATAACTACATCAGACAAATAGAGGTTTATTGCCGAATCCAGTAGATCGAAGAAGGTGAGGTGAAAGTCCAGTTAGCATCTCTTCGACTGAGTGGCACTGATCTTGTTTGGTGGGAGAGAAAGTTACAGAAGGGCAACATAAAGCCAGGTAACCTTCTATCCTCTTGGTCTAGTTTTATTTCTACATTAAAGGACAAGTTCTAGCCTATGCGTTATACGAGAAAGGCACTTATGGATTGGAAATATTTAAGGCAAGGTAAGGGCTAGAATGAACAAATATTCACGGAGGAATTTCGGAAACAAGCACTGAATCTAGGCATCTCATTAGATGCACCTGAAACTGTAACTAAGTACATATGTGCGCTACATAGTTACATCAAACACTCGTTATTACTATTCGAGCCTATTTCAATTGATACAATCAGCGTTAAAGCTATACATCTTGAAATTCAAGGCAAAAATTATCGAGATGACCAAACCAAGAAGATGCCATTCAAACCTGAGCATGGAAAATTCCAGAAGAAAGCAAAAGGGAAGGATAAGAAGGCCATCACTACCAAGAAGGGGTAGGGAGAAAAAATGATGTGCACTCATTGCAAGAACGATGGGCATGACAAGGACCACTACTGGAAGCTGCATCCGGAACTGAAACTGAAGAGATTCGGTGGAAAGGGGAAGCAGAAGACAATGGCCATAGCGCATGACCTTAGATCAGATTCTGGCGACGAAACATTGATCAGTCATGGGTACAAGAGGTACTCTTTCTATTAATGATATTTTTGATTCGGTTGCAAGTACTATTTATTTGAATGAGACTATGAGTCGTGAGTAAAAGAGAATTGAATTGTTCCACATTAGAGTTGTCATAAAGCACACAAAGGTTGAAACTTTGTTTGATTCAGGTTCCCAAGCAAACTTAATCACAGAGTCCTTAGTGAAAAGGCTAGGCCTTGAAACTAAACCTCATCTAAGTCCATACCCACTTAGTTGGGTAAGTGATAAAGCCAAATTGCAGGTCACCAAGCAGCATAGGGCCAGATTTGTAATCACTTCTAAATTAGTTGATTGTAGTGCCTTTGGACATCTATGGAATAATATTGGGAAGCCCATATTTATATGAAAGAAAATTCATTTACTTTTGGCATGAAAACAAATACCACCTCACCAAATATGGTGTAGAGTATATAGTCAGAGCTCATCACACAAAATTTAGTGTTAAAATTTTCAGTGCAGAACAGAGTAAAAGATTGGTTAATTCCAGTAAAGGGTGCATGCTCATGGTAGTGAGGGCGAAAGAAGTTGAGACGCTTGACACTTTCAGAGGTTGTGATCCTGATCATAAGAAGGAATTATTTGAAATTGTTTCTGACTACAATGAATTGCTTCAGGAACCAAGAGGATTTCCCTTTAAAAGGGAAATCCAACATGAGATCCATTTGTAGTAGGATTCCCCTTTACCAAATGTTGGCATGTACAGGATGTCTTCTATCGAGATAGAGGAGATCAAGAAACATGTGCAAGAACAATTAAATCAGGGAGTCATCAGACCAAGTTCTTCTCCTTGCAGCTCACCAATCGTGTTGTTGCCCAAGAAATACGGCACATGGAGAATATGCGTGGATTACAAGGCACTGAACAAGATCGCGGTGAAGAATCAATACCCTCTCCCTCGCATTGATGAATTATTAGATCAATTAAATAAATGTTGTTTATTTTTCCAAGATGAATTTGGGTAGTGGTTATCACCAAGTTAGAATTGCAAAGCAAAACGTCTAGAAAACTATATTCAAAACCAAGCAGAGGTTGTTCGAATGGATGGTGATTCCATTCAGACTATGCAATGCTCCAGCCATGCTTATGATGGTAATGAATGACTTATTTCATCCATTTCTTTATCATTTTGTTCTTGTGTATCTGGATGATATTCTTGTGTATAATAGGACATGGGAGGAACACATGTCACATAAAAAAATGCTTGATGTTTTGAAGAAAGAGAAATTATATTTGAAATTATCAAAGTGTGAGTTTGGAAAGACTTCTCTGATTTATTTAGGCTATATTTTTGGTAATGGGAAATTAAGGATAGATCCCTCTAAAGTTGGCTGCTTTGGGCCTGACCCAAGTTCGAAAGATTTATTTAGCCAAACAAATCCTGCGGCTACCGGCCCTTTCAGCGATAGTCCACAGAGCGTGGACTGAGGTCTCACCCGAGGTAGTAGGGGAGGGTGCTGGAACTAGGTTTCTGCACCCTAGGGATGTCTAGATGTGTTTTAATGGCTTCGCGCACCATTTTGTAGCTTCGCGCTGATCTTCTTTCGCACAGATCATTATTATATTGTTTAGTTATTAGAAACCTAGATCAGATCCTTTTCAATCACATTTATTAGAATTACTTGGTTTGCGAACTTAAAATAGATCCAACTTCATATATTTTCATATTATAAACCAACCAGTTAACCCGATACCAGTGCACACATTCAAATAAGATTTAGATTTGTATTAACCCATAATAGAAACATACGCATATGGATTCATAAAACAGCTAAATTAAACATGCATTAATCAGATTCGTAGAACTCAGATTTAACACAGAATTTCCAGAATCATCTTAGCTTTATTACTACTTCCTTCACCAATCCTTCTAGATCTACCCTATGCACTCAGCTACAAGGGTCCGCGCACACAGCTGTGAACTCTTCCAGGCCTCTGCACACACAGTTGTAGAGCCTCTAACTCCTACCCAATCCCCTTGACTCGGACTTACAGACAAAGAAAGAATATTTGCCTCAAGCACCCATCACATTCCAACTCTACCAAAAGCTATTTTCTATCCTTAGAGCCTTGCTCTATTTATACCTACCCATGGTCTATGAACCATGGGAAAAATGACTTACTTTTTATTATTTTATATTATTTTTGGGTGGACAACCCTTCAACTTGACCCATTACATTCCACACTTTGCGTACTTCAAACTTTTTTCAATATTGTTTTCCTAAATTTCGAGCTTTAAGCCCCAAAACCCTTACGCAGGACCTCCGCTACTCAACAGTCCCCCAACACAATTATCGTGACTCGTCTAGAGTCACTCTTCTAGTGCGTCAATCTTCATGTGGAGGTCATTCAGTAGCTTTTATGCTCCGTTGAGATTCACCACAAACTCTTCCATCATTCATTGTACTCAATCTATGCAAGCCACCAATGCATGCGTATGCTCCTTGCTTACCTGCTTATAGCCTTCCTGCATATTAGCTAACGTCCATTCAATACTAGCAGAGACTGTAAAGGCCTCTTTCACCCATGGCTGGAGATGTTCCTTCTGTGCTACTTCCTTCTGTCAAGTGACGTCGACTTGTTCCTTGAGAGCCTGAGCCTCCTTCATTTTGGCCAACCGCTGTGAAATAGCAATCGTTTGTGCAGTCCCCCTAACATTATCATAGGCTCGTTGTAATTCTCGTGCTTCTTCCTCTAGCTGCTGCAGCATTGGGTCACCCTGAAGGGCATCGATCATAACAAGGGACTGATCCAACAATCCCGAGCAATCTTGGACCGTGCACCCTACTACTTCTAGTCCTGCCTGTATTTCCCCTCGGCGTTGCATTAGTACTTCGGGTGGTGTAGATGGCTGCATCTGCATTCTTAGGTCTGTCATCTGTAAGTCCAACTCTGATTGTGCCTTGGCAGCTTCTTCGAGGGTTGTACTAACTCTGGCGGCCATGTGATTTATCTTATCCAAGAGAGGAAGTTGCACTAGTACTGCCAACCCTGGTACCTTGCTACATGCTTCCGCCACGGCCTGTTCTACTTCCATGTTATGCAACACCAAGGCATCATGCTGCAAACTGACCTGTTCCAAACTCAACCTGTGTTCGAGTAATATTTAGAGATCGCACCTTTCCCTAGCATGGATCTCGGCATTTACTCCATCCTGTAACTGATATAGTGTGTCCCTAGGGAGGATGCCCAAATCCAACCCCCAACCTCTCATGTCGCCCTCAGTTTCCGTTGTGACAGTGCCTGTAGGTAACACTAACATGTTTACTACGGGAGTACGTACCATCTACTCAGTAGCGTTCAGACTGTCTGTCCTGGTCAAATTCACTCCACCAGGGAGTCGCACCTGCAAGGCCTGTAACTGCGCCCTAAGCTCCCCCAACACAATGGTCTACTCAATCATCAGTTCTTTCAGATCACCTTGAGAGCCCTCACGTTGCATCTCGTTTCTTTCCCTAAAAGCCTTCTCCAATTTCTTCACTGTCTTTGTCTTTTTTCGTGGTTGTGGCAACTCCTGTGTGTGCGACCTGTTGCCTTGTGTTGGTGGTGCAGGATCTTCCTGTGTTTCCTCTTCCTCTTGCAGGATCTATTCTGGGGACAGTTCCTGATCATCTCCTACTTCCTCAGCACCCTCTTCTATTTCCTCGGGCACCTCATGCTGCGAGGCGATTCTCTACTTCTGGCGTGCTTTTTTTGCCATCTTCGTGATCTGCAACTTGAGCTCCTGCCTACGTTGTTGCACTGCCCTTTTTTCCACTATACTTATATCCGGGGTGTGCCGCTCCAGTGGCCAGGCGGTCATGAATTCATAAATTGCATCATCTGTAATGATGAATGGGAGCCTTGCCCATGTTTGATTTGGATCCTTCCATGCTCAGATGTACAAATTGTGCATATCTGCTCTGAACTCAGCCGAATCCTATAAGATGCTATATACTGTCAGCAATAACCTCGGCCAACGAATGATCCACATCCGAAGGCTGGCCTCCATGAATATCCATAATATCTTAATCTCACATATCCATGTAGCATATTTTGTTGCTCGAAGCGAAGTAAACTACATCGCCTCCAGGAGGTTCTTCTCAACGGTGGGAAAGCGGCTACCCTTTGGTAGTTCCCTGGTGACCAGCAGAATTGTTAAAATCAACCATACGTAGTGAAACGTCTTCCCTTGCTCCTGCGCTTCCTGGCAGTTCGTTGAAAATTCGTTACATAGGAACTGCGCCCAGTTGAACTGAACCCCTTCTGGAGATTGCTCTGCAAGCGTAATGACAGAAATTGGCACCTCATCTATGTGGCACTTCCTAATGAGCTTCCTAGCTAACAAATGGGTGGCGACGTGCACCCCACGGTCTCCAATACTTGCTATCACATACCCACGCTTCCACTTCTCCAACTTATATTTGGCCTTCATTACCTTTGCAAGGCCCAGCTCACTACTTGTTCCAGCTATGTCGGTTGGGTTGTTCCCCTTAGTCTATAAATGTGTAATCCAGTGTATTAGGTCAACAGTAATGGGAACCGGTTCTTCCAACCATAGATACCCATCATGTATCAATCATAACAACTAGAAGATAACAAAAATGGTGATGGTCATGCCGTGATAATGGGTTATCCACCTCAAATTAAGTAACCCTGCCTGCTCCACCCCTTTCAGCCACCTCTTCTGCAATAGTTTCTCTTGCACCAACTGGGGGAACTTTTCACTGTCTGCAAGGTCCCAATCCTCGAACTTGATGATCGATATTTGACCCAGTAGGAGGCCATCAAACCTTATTTCATCTGGGAGAAGTAGCATCTGAAGTGTACTCTTTGTGGCCTCCAATTCCTTCGGTACCCTAGCCGTTATGTTCCATGGAGATACGTAGGGTGGTAGAGCCGGTATCTGGATAGCATACTCCTCTTCTACATCCTACGCTTCGATCTAAGCAATTAAGTCTTCCAGGTCTTCTTCATCCTCCTCTATCCCAGTAGTGACTGCTTTACCCTTCTGTGCTACTGAGAGCTTACTGAATCTAGGCGATGCCTGAACTGGCTCCATTGTCTGCTTCTTCTTCCGGGGTCGCGGTGTCCATGGTGACTTGGGAACTTTGGCCCCCACTGCTTCTATTGGTTCTTCCTGGCTTGCATACATCTCATTTGTGAATCTTGCGTGGGTTCTTGCCATCGATCTCATGGGTCTCAAATATCCCAAAGCCATCCTTGGTCTCCTACATGCATGCGTATATTTGAATGGACCTCTTCCCTCCATTTCCTCTGCATTAATATTGTTTTGCTGGCAGATATTTCCAAATCTAGCCCAGGTCTTTTGCATTAATGGCCCACTGCCCACTCCTTTCCACCATGACTTGAATTTCTTTTAATGAATTTTAATGGCAATGGTCACTTTCCAACATATCCCTGCAGTGGCACAGTCTCTTCGCTGCAACCAAGACCTTACTATCTGACTAGTCTTGCGTGTAACCTCCCTTCCGCGCAAGCCTCCCGCAGACTTGTTTATTGTCTCATGCCTCCTTCCAATTGCATGGAGTGTTGAGTCTTTGATCCCTATGGATAGTCAGGTGGTTGCACCCCTGGTGCAAAACTTCACCTGTCTTGCTAGCTCAGGCTGCAGGCACCCGCTGAGCACTTCGACCTTCAATAGCCTTTCAATATCTGTTGTATATAGCCTATTTCTCCGCCGGTGCGATCACAGTTGAGGTAGCAAGGTCATCCTACACTCTAATCCCCTCCAATCAATATCCAGTCGTGACCCCCTTAGCCTCAAATTGGTGCAGCCTGTTTCTACCCTACACCCTTTCAGTGTTCTAAGTTTACCATTCAATATCGAGGTTTTCCTCCTCCGTTCTGCCTTTATTTCATCTTGCTTGCTAACTTTGCAGTGGCCACGCCAAACGATTCCTTGTAACTGTCTGATCTCCTTACCTCGGACGTCATGGGTAGACCAAACTCTGAGTTTCGTCCTCCGTTCTGCCCTCTTCCTATTGTTGATGGTCCTACTGGCTCCTCGATCCTTTAGTACAAGTAGGTTCTGACTAGCCCGTTTTATTAGGCGAATATGGGTTCTACTTCTCCTTGGTTTACTTCTCTCGAAAGTTGGCAAAATGTACTTATGTGGCATGGGCACCTTGTATACCTGTTGCCTTCGCCACTTGCAGATGCTCATTCTACAGACTCTCTCAGCCGTGTGCATGCATGTTTCCTACCTCCCCGCGACCCTTGTACCTCCATTGCACCTATCAATCCTAGTTACGCATCTGGCTTGGCTGGTTCCATCCTTTTCTTTTCAAAACGACCTCTAGAGTCTTCTACATCCCCTACATCTGCCTCCATTGACACCTCCCTTTCCTCTACCGTTACGCGGGACAGTGACTTAACCAGTCTGTTACAATTTAGCGTCGTCACTTCATGCAACTGGTTCTGCCATCGCTCAATTTCCTCATCTGAGTCTAATGTGCATGGACTATCCTGCTCCCATGAGATTCTCCCATCTGCTATAGGATTCACCTGATCCTGGTCTCATGTTGTGATTTGATAGATACAGTCCAACTCGTCATCCAGGTCTCCATCGCGCATTGGCTCAGTGTAGCACTCCCCCTTGGCTAGATCCAGCGGAACTACGATGCAGAGAGATTTCCTTTTGAATATCATCTTGTGATTCTTAAGGTTGATGACTCTGTTCATATATGTGGCCCAGTCTATCCCTAGTAGCGCGGGGTACGGGTTGCTGTCATCCACAATCTCGATCACTTCAAAATCAGTTTGTGTGCTCGCCCCATCAATATCTACCATCACTCCTTGCAGTTGTCCCATGGGCATGATTTTTTGTTGGTTCACCATCTTTAGTTGAATGGGGGACCATTGTAGCATGAGTCTACCCATGCATTCCCAGATCTATCTAGGTAATACGTTTGCATCTGATCCAAGGTCCAAAAAGACCTGATCCATTTCGTAATCACCGATTTGTGCAGTCAATCGCATTTCGCGCCTCGTGCGCAGAGCATGTTTGCCTACTTTTTGAATCATGCGTGGTTCTCCTGATCCTGCGCACCTCTTTATCAACTCCTGCAACCCCTTAACTGCCCTACTGTCACGTAGCAGCTTTATACACGTCTCTAGGAAGGTGGTTAGCATGAAAGGATCCATCTCCTGTTCAATCGGATCCTTGCTGCCTGACGTTGAGGCCTCCGCAAAACTCTTCTTGGCCTCCATAAACATCTCCCTTGTCTGCGCCAAGTCAAATTTCAATTCCTTTATTGGCGCCTTGTGCACCCAGTTATCTTCCTCAGGCTGTTTCCCCTTGTCTTCCCTTGTGGTCGCTCCACTCCTGAGCACCATATTTATGTTAGGATGTTCCTCTCATGGTTCAGCCTTCATCATCTGGACATTTTGGGGGGGGTGGGAGGCGGAAGCACCCCTTTCTCCCTTAGTTGCATGAGCAAGGTGGGGCAATCAACTGCTTCATGTCAAATTGATAACAATATGGGCAGCAGGGTCTAGTCAGGCTTGTGCAATCACACGCATAGTGCCCAGATTCTCCACAATTATAGAAAATCAACTGTCATCAGCCCCGTCTTGTTCCTATTCCTCCTTACCCTCATCCGTGACCCTAGAATCTTCTACGTGCTATGGCCACAGCCGGATACTGGCCTCGCATTTAAGTCTGCATTTTGTAGGCTGATGTCCACTCCATCATCAACTCATAGCTGCGGCAGTTTCTCTCGTCATGGCCTACCAATCTACAAAAGTTACAATATAGTTGTTAAGGGCCTTGGGTAAACTTCTGCAACAAGTGGAAATTATCTGTGTTGTGCTTTCCTCCCACCTAGCAGATCGAACACCAAAGAGAGGGCATCGCACATGATCCTACCTATGCCTCTAGCCTTACTAGTATCGATCCTCCTCCTGTCAAGTAGTTCACGAACACTGGACAATGGTCCTTCTCGTGACTCGAACCCTTACACTTGATACACCAAATGTCTTCATTTGTCACTGGCTTGTAAACCTTTTCTTGTTTCATATTTTTCATCTCTAGGCACAAGTTCTATATCTATGTGTGGAGCTGTTGAACTCCTAACCCCAGATCTAGTATGGAGGTTTCATGCAGCCTCATTGCTATCTCCAGCACCTCCGCCTAGGTCGATATTTTTTGTTGCGACAATACTATCCTCAAATGTGGCGTCAACGATGCTACAAACCATGCCTGGTGTTGCGCATCCATCAATGTAATGTTTGCCTCCTTGATCTTACTTTTCAATCGTTGATCCAAGTCCCAAGGAGTTTCTCCTAACAGCATCCCAATTTCCTTAAATCTGATAATTGATTGTGTTTCATATTTTGGTCGGCTGAACTCTTTGTTCAGTGCATCCTATATCTCTGTTATTCCCGCATTCAAGTGGTCACTAGAATTCTTTATATACCAGGTTAATGCGTGATCTTGTAGATCACTTACCAGAGGAACCTTCTTCATATGATCATTTTTTACGCCCTGTGCCTCCCATACCGCTTTTACTACAAACCAGAATTAATCTGGTTCTTCATTCCCTATGCCTCAGAACATTGGTAGCTTAATCGTGCTCGCCATACCAACCGGTGGTGGCGGAGGTGGTGTAGGTGGAGTAGGTGAAGATGGGGCTGATATAGGTGAAGTGGGTGAAGGTGTGGACAGGGGTGGTAATAGTGGAATGCGGTGCTTTATTAATCGGACTGCACTCCTCAAGGAGAACCCGACAAGTTCCTCCTCACTTTCTTGCGATATTGAAATCAGAGGGTTGTTTTCCAACCCTTCGGTTCCACGGTAACATTTTCCGCTTCACGTTACCCTAGACACCAATGAATGCGTATAACCCTCTTTTCACACAAAAACCTTTTAATCCAGGTGTTTAGTGACTTGACATACCTTCCCCTTGGTCCCTGGAGAAATTGCCTTTCTACTTCACTGTAGCTGACCATTTGATCTATCATGAACTCGGTGTAAATCCTCTTATGATCCGGTCCAGCTAATGATCTATCACCCATGAAATTTTATCTTCAGTTGCTTCTAGCCTGCGCAATACCTCTGGGGTCTAGACTATAAGGTGATCAAGTTTACACCTTCCCACAGTGTCAGCTAACCTTGTGAGCCACTCGTACATCTCGTTTGAGAAAGATGCAAAGAAAATGTCGTGGATCTTTGTATATAGGTAATGGTCCAACCACCTTTACTTAGATAATCTTGGGTTTTTGTTCTCCTATGCCACGAATTCGTGCAACTTTTGATCCAACCAGTCTTCAATTTCCTTCTTTATGGGGCTCCAATGTTCAGACATCAAACATCCCCTAGGCATATTTCGGTCCCGGCAACGGAACCATTTGTTAGCTGGTTTAGGCTTGACCCAGGTTCGGAAGAGTTATTTAGCCAAACAAATCCCGTGACTACCGGCCCTTTCGGCAAGGTTCCATGGAGCGCAACCTGAGGTTTCACCCGAGGTAGCAGGGGAGGGTGCTGGAACCAGGTTTCCACACTCCTGGGGATGTCTAGATGTGTTTTAATGGTTTCGCGCACTGTTCTGCAGCTTCGCGCTGATCTACTTTTGCATAGATCCGTATTGTATTGTTTAGTTATTAGAGACCCAGATCTGATCCTTTCCAGTCTTTAAGCCACCATTTATTAGAATTACTTGGTTCGTGAACTTAAAATAAATCCAACTTCATATATTTTCATATTATAAACCAACCAGTTAACCCGATACCAGTGTGTGCATTCAAATAAGATTGAGATTTGTATTAACCCAAAACATAAACATACGCATATGGATTCGTAGAACAGCTAAATTAAACATGCATTAATCAGATCCATGGAACTCAAATTTAACACAGAATTTCTAGAATCAACTTATCTTTATTACTACTTCCTTCACCAATCCTTCCAGATCTACCCTGCGCACTCAGCTGCAGGGGTTCGCGCACACAGCTACGGACTCTTCCAGACCTCTGTGCACACAGCTGAAGAGCCTCTAACTCCTACCCAATCCCCTTGACTCAAACTTACAGACACGGAAAGAATATTTGCCTCAAGCACCCATCACATTCCAACTCTATCAAAAACTATTTTCTATCCTTAGAGCCTTGCTCTATTTATACCTTCCCATGGTCTGCAGACCATGGGAAAACCGACTTACTTTGTATTATTTTATATTATTTTTGGGTAGTCAACCCTTTGACTTGACCCATTACATTCCACACTTTGCTTACTTCAAACTTTTTACAATATTCTTTTCCTAAACTTCAGGCTTCAAGCCCCAAGACCATTACGCGGGACCTCCGCTACCCAACAAATCGATACCCTCTCCCTCACATTGATGAATTGTTAGATCAATTAAAAAAATGTTGTTTATTTTTCCAAGTTGGATTTGGGTAGTGGTTATCACCAGGTTAGAATTGCAGAGCAGAACGTCTAGAAAAATAAGTTCAAAACAAAGCAGAGGTTGTTCGAATGGATGGTGATTCCATTCGGACTATGCAATGCTCTAGCCATGTTTATGATGGTAACGAATGACTTATTTCGGCCATTTCTTTATCATTTTGTTCTTGTGTATCTGGATGATATTCTTGTGTACATTAGGACATGGGAGGAACATGTGTCACATAAATAAAGTGCTTGATATTCTGAAGAAAGAGAAATTATATTTGAAACTGTCAAAGTGTGAGTTTGGAAAGACTTCTCTGATTTATTTAGGCCATATTTTCGGTAATGTGAAATTAAGGATAGATCCTTCTAAAGTGGAGGCAATAATGAGGTGGCCTAAGCCCACGAATGTCACAGAAGTTTGAAGTTTTCTCGTTGTGGTGAAGTACTGGAGAAGGCTCATAGCGAACTTTTCCATTATCATAACCCCCTTGCATGCCTTGACTAGTCTGAAGCAGGCCTTTCAATGGGGAGGAAAACAAAAGAAATCCTTCGACACACTGAAAGAGAAGGTCAATACAACCTCGGTGCTATCCTTACCATACCTTCAACAGCCTTTTGAAATTGAAACAGATGCCAATGCATATGTCATGGGTGTTGTATTAATGCAGCAAAGAAAACATTTTTGTTACCACTCAGAGACTTTATCCCAGGCCGTTGTGAATTATCCTATGTATGACCAGGGGTTGTATGCCTTCGTCTAGAGTGTAAAGAAGTGGAAACATTATATGATCGGCAAGGGGACAGTCATCCACATGGATCATTAGCCCTTGCAGTATTTTCATTCACAGACCGAGCTTTAGCAAGCCTGTCACTTCAGATGGATGGGATTTCTCCAACAATTTCATTTTGTAATAAAATATAAGAAGGGCGCCGCAACAAAGTAGTAGATATGTTTTCTTGTCCTCATTTTTCTGTATCTGTAGTTTTTCAAAATGTTTCTTCGTCATTAGAAAGTTATGCTGAATAGTATGCTAACGATAATGATTTTAAATAAATCTATTCAAAACTTACTCGTGGATCATAGGTGTACAATTATTACTTGCAGGGAAATCTATTGTACCACCTTGGAAAACTATGAATACGTAGTAATGAAAGGGTTCAGTAATCCGAGAGGCTCATACCTCTCTGGTGTTTGGTCATTTTGGCATTGAGAAAACTTTATGTCATTTGTAGAGGTTTTGTTTTTGGCCTCATATGAAAAACATTGTGACTCGCTTTGTAAAGGGTTTTGTGTTGTGTTCTGTTTAAAAGCCCTCTAATAGAAAACTTGGGCTCTACACACCACTCCCTATTCCAAGATGGCCATGGGAAAGTGTATCCATGGACTTTGTAGGAGGTTTATTGATGTCTAGGGAAGCTCACGACTATTTGTATGTCATTGTGGATAGGTTTAGTAAAATGTGTATTTTAATGCCTTGTAAAAAGCAGGTCATTGCTGAGCATACTGATTTTCTTTTCTTTCTGTGTGTTTGGGTTCATTTTGGATTTCCCACATCTATTATGTCAGATCGATACTCTCTCTTTCTTGGGGATTTTTGAACCAGCTTGTGGAGAATGATGGACACCAAGATTTAAAGAAGTACAGTATTTCATCCACAGAAAAATGGACAGACAAAGGTTGTCAATCACAACGTGGTACACTTGTTGCGAGGTTATTGTGGGAAACATCCCAAGTTCTGGGATGAATAGATTCCTTATGTGCATCATGCATAAAATCGAGCATCACATTCATTTACACAGAGCTCACAGTTTGAGACATGTTTTAGCTACCTACCCAGAGATCCCTTGGACATGGTCTTTAGGAAAGAGGAGGATGGAAATGGATGAGATGATAGGGACAAAGCATGGAAGTTCATTCAGCGGATACAAGTAATTCATCTGGTAGTGCAGGATTAGTTGGTGAATAGTCAAGCTCGGTATAAATCTCAACATGATAAGCATCGAGTTGACCATCAGTTTCAAGTTGGAGACAAGGTATGGCTACATATCAGCAAAGATAGTATGAAGGGAGACGGGAAGAAACTGAGACCCATTAGCTATGGTCCCTTCACCCATATTGGAATAGATTGGAGGAAATTATTTTCGTCTTGACTTGCCTTCTTATATGAAAATGTACTCAGTGGTAAATGTGGAAAACCATAACCTTTATAAACCTCTATTGATTATGGTTACCGAGGAGGTTGCATAGATTCCTACAGTGGATGATTTTGCAACTAAGTATCTAGATAAGTTTCCCAGAGATATCATACTTGACCGGAGGACAAGAACTTCACAACAGGGAGATGTTGAGTACATCTAATTTGGCTTCAAGGAATGTATCCAAGCAAATATCGATGGATGAAGAAGGAAAAAGTAAGGAATAAATTTCCTCACTTACCAATTGACTAAAAAGTATTTTGGTGGTCCAAAAGCTCTTAGTGGGGAGGATTGATCCACATCTTCATAAAAGTACCATTGGCATGAAAAAAGGCTTAAAACTCAAAGTATCAGAATCTGGATAAGGTTAGCATCAGATCAAAGTTCTCATCATCCTAATTCCAACGGTGTGAACGACACTCAAATCTGAGTCCAGATGACAAAGTTAAAGAAACTCAAAGTTTGAGTTTGACTTGTCCAGGTAGCAAGGAGAAGATGACATGGCATAGTTTCAGATAATAAGGGAACACCATGTGGCAGGATGCCACTAGACCCAACATATCTTATATCGGTAAAAAGGAAGAGTGCTTAAGGAAGAATTGGCCCCTGGCATTCCCGGCTGCGATTGTGATATCGCATATTGTAGGTCGAAGGAGTTACGAATCGGCCTTAGCAGGACTTAGTTGCATCTTGTGATGTGGCTCGGGGGAAAAGTGTCAATTGCAATTTCGCAGTGGGCATTGATTGCGATACTGTGATAAGGGGCCCGAACCCGATATACTATATATTATGCTTAATACACCTAGCGGGTCCACAGATGTTGTAGTGCACTAGATCAAAGTGCCAAGGGTGTCACACTAATTGCAATAGTGCAATGGGAGAGTCGGACGTGAGAAATTATGGCATACGGTGAATACTGTTGTCGGATCCATAGATATCGCAGGATGCCTATGTCTGGGCTTGGATCGTTCGCTAACAAGATAAAACCCTGATAAACCCACCATCGATACCCATGCGCTATTGTAAAGAGTTGTTTTATTAGACATTGGCTTTTCTATTGCAGAAGGGTTGTTATCGTGAACTCTTCCACTCCTAACCTTGGGTATTATGTTGGAACTGCCTCGATTTTAAGGGATGTCGCCATGATATTATATATATGACTGTTGTGCAGGAGAAAGGCAGGGAGGACTGGTCAAAACTTAGATTCTATTGTATACAGCAGACCCTAACGCCTAGCAATAGGCCGGAACCTCGCCTTGAGTAGCAGGGAGGTTCCGAGAAGGTTGCAGAAGGCCCAATTATCCAAATTAGGAGTCTGGATAGGCATTTTTGCACTATTTTTCACCAGGAGTTTAATGGTTCTATTTGTTTTCAAAGCTGGGATATCCATTATCTTCTCATATATCAGCTTGGAGGTATAAGGGTTGTAGTTTCTTGTTGTTGTACTTTTATCTCTTTTATGCCACTAATAAAAAGAAGGCCTCCCCACTATTGAGCAGGGTCTGGAGACGTAGTCCAAACTGGACGAACTCTGTAATAAAATCATTGTGTCATGGTTTTTGTGTTCTTTTATGTGTTTTTTTTAAGTTCCATGGTTAATCAACTCTCTTATATGTAATTATGATGCATCTGTAAGTAAAAGATCTTGGATCACTCAGTGTCAAATTCATTTGTCACTAGGGTTGACGAATGGGTCTCAATCCTTCCTTGATATAAATATGGTGCATACATGGGTTTGGATTCCTTTCATGTCAGTGTGTTCCCAAGAAAAATCATCATTAGGATTTCATGGGACTTAGATAAGTCGTTCCTTTTGTTGTTTGATTAGTCCTTGATTGAATTTGCAAGGTATTTCCAGGGCTAATTTCTATAGTTTCTAGAGTTGGTCATGTCTCTTCGATGAAAGATGGTTTTAGTTATATTAGTGGTTCTTTGATGTGACAATAGAATCCTAGAATTTGGGATCCATGATGTGGGTAAGATCATGTGTGCTGGATGAACATGAGGAGGAAGCTATGAAGTCGCTAATTTCTTTGTCCTCATTTTTATTCTATATGGTTAGATATTGGTCCAGAGGGAATACTTAATGGGAAACTTCCCCCTCTTCACTTTCTTATTCATCAGTCCAAAAATTTGTTTAAAGATATAATATGGTTTGGAAAGAGGATATATGGTACGTTTTTTTGTCGAAGTCCCATGAAAATGGTCATGTTACTAGACCTGCATCTAATATAATCATAAGTAGTGACCAACCATGGCCTTCCCAATATTAAAAGGTAGCCTCCCAAATCAAACTAGAAAATATTGTAGAACCATAAAGTCAATGAGATATTCCCATGAATCTATTTAGATCACTACATCTTCCAATATTTATTATATTCTGATAGTTACTCTATTAGCAAGTTGTAGCATCGTGGGAACCTAAGATTGGAAAGTCCTATGAATTACGTGGTTTCATGAGTCATAACATTGATGGTGACCCCAAATTCAATCAATGTGTTTAGGATAAGGGCATGGTTGATTTACACATTGATTATTAGGATTTCATGGTCTAAATATTTGGCTGCAAGAACTCCCCCCCCCCCCATCATAAGGTATGATAGATCTCCCATGACATGAATAGCTTGAGGACCCTTTATTTTTCTACTAGGTTTCCTTATACACAACTCTCTTTCCACTTTTGAGTAAATAGAGAAATTCTTGATTGTTTGAAATAGAAAATTGTGAACACAACCCTTTTTAAGCTCATCTAGAAGATCAAGTCTAAGTTAGGTAGTTGGTTTTTCTAGGTCCAATATTTTTTAGTAAGGAGGAACTTGTGGTTCCTATCATACTTGGTATATTCTTGAAGTATATAGGGATTGAACTGGTTCTTGTTCTTCATTTGGAACTTTCTCATTAAGATATTTTGTATGCATAGGAGTATTTTCTTTGTTTGAGGTATTATTTGATCTCAAGTGAATATCATGGCAATATAGGGAAGAGATGGAGTAATTTGGGTAAGTTGTGAACCCAATATATTGGATTGGTCAGGTTTTCTTACTATTATTAGGGTTAGTAAGGGACTATATAGATAGTTGTGGTAAAGGAGGAAATGATGTAGATGGTTCCATTTGTGGAGAGGGTAGAAGTTGCATGGATGGTTTCTTTATGGCCTGTTGAGGGCCTCTAAAAGTGGTATTTTCTCACACTTGTTGGAAAAGCTAATTTAGGGGTGGAGGAAGCATGCATGGCTTGGTAGGAGAGCATCATGTACAAGAAAACGTTGCATAGAAGGATTAGATCAATACGAATTAAAATACTATGATTGGTTGGTTCCTCTTTTATCGACTTGAGGGCTTTAGGTCATCCTTTTCACATAACAATGCTCCTAGGATGAGCTCCTTCCTGGGCCTTAGGAATTAACTTCCTCTATGGATAAAAGAGTCCTTCCTCTAATAATAAGTTATTTATGTCACGAATGGGCAAGATTGCAAACCTTTATCAAAGGAGCAGTGACCATTGGGAATGCTCCATAGTAAGGTCATCCAATGACTAGAGACATACCCATCAAAAGCAAGTTCATTAAGTTTAGAATCTTTAATCGAATTTTAAAGAGTGCATGTGATCAGGCTTGGAATCTATGTTAGACCTTGAAACATGATGCTTTAAATCTTTGAAATCAGACCAATTTGACCACCTGATATTTATTTCCATCCCCCTATGAGATCAGTCTTGACAATGGTTGTTGCATTGTTGGCCTTCCTAGCTGAACTAATAGAGTTATAGTTCCAAATGGAACGAAGGTGTGAACCAAGTGAATTGTCCTGAGAGGGGTGACCTTATAAGGAGAGTTCCCAAGGTGATTCAAAGCCATAGGGTTTCAAGTATTTGTACCCGTGATGCCAGTGAAAATGTTTACAAGGATCCTACCAATACCAATCAAGAAGGTAGCCTGACAATGTTTCCTAACTTGACCCCTAAAAGGGAACTTAACTCAAATAGTGTGTTTAGTTCCATTGGGACACTTTGCTCTCATAGGTATAGGCTTGATTTCATGGCTCACATTGTCCCAGCCATTACAGGGACTGTCTCAGGGTAGGACGATAGAAAAATAATTTGTTTGGATTGATATGATTTAGCTAATTTTAGGTCTTATTTATCAAGATCGGATTTCCTCGCCCTAATGGTTGAGCATGCTTGTGCACCCTCTCCCTTTAGTCGAGCCTATTTGCATATCTTCTCCTTTTAGTCGAACCTACTTGTGCAGCCTCTCCTTTTAGTCAAGCATGCTTGCGCATCCTCTCCTTTTAGTCAATATTTCTTGCACATCCTCTCCTTTTAGTCAATATTTCTTGCACATCCTCTCCTTTTAGTCAATATTTCTTGCACATCCTCTCCTTTTAGTTAAGAATTCTTGTGCATCCTCTCCATTTAGTCGAGCATGACCAATAAAATCTACTCTTTTAGAGGGTTGACAGCCATCCTAGGTATTCAAAATTCTCTTCCTTTTACTCAACTAGGTCATTTCAGGAAGTTTCTATAAATAATAATTAATATTTTGACTCAGGTTCGGCATAGACACAATGTTTGGGTGGAAAGTATTCGAGAAAACCTTGTCCAATGCAGACAAGAAACTACGTACATTATCATTTGACAATTTGCCTTTGCCTCCACCATCTTGTTGTTATACTTTATTTTCCAGCCTAAATGAGGTCCTCTCCATCCTTTCTTCCAAGGTCTACAGAGCCCTGTAATTATATATACTATCTATACTCTTGGGCCATGCCTTAAGGATTTGGTTGCCACAGTCGTTTATGAGAAACAAAACATAATTACTCTAGTTCCTTAGCTTTTATTGTAGTTGCTACAAAAATTGTCGAATCACTGGTAGAACCTTAGCATCTTCAGTTTAGCCTTTTATTTAACTTTATGGGTACCACTTGTTCATTTATTTGACCCTGATTAGATATTTTAATCTATATGTTAGCTATTTTGGCTTTTGTCCATAACACACTAATTTTAACAAAAGTTGAACACCAAAATTTGATAGGGTTAAATGAGTTGTTTATAGCCTTATGGGGATATCTTTGGTATGATGCCCAAATTAGACCATACCATTTGGGTTGGGAGTACCATCTGAAATGTTGGTCTAGATGCCATCTTATGTTGTGTGTTACATTTTTGACAAATCGGATATGAAAGGGA
The DNA here is from genome assembly GCA_000404065.3 of Pinus taeda. NCBI lineage: Eukaryota > Viridiplantae > Streptophyta > Pinopsida > Pinales > Pinaceae > Pinus > Pinus taeda. The sequence goes on from APFE030490031.1 coordinate 71,915, forward strand.
TACCTAATGAGCCCCAAATTGGGTAACTTATTGGGCTCATTTTGCCTAATTATCCTTGTTCAATCCTCCATTTTTCATATATTATGCATTATTTTTTAGTATGTTTATGTCATTTGTACGAATAAGGGTGGTCACTCTACCTAGGTGGCTAACACGTGCATATTTCAGGTTTTTTGGACACATGTTGGAGAAAAACCGAGCAATCATGGGCTAGGTAACAACCAAGCTTGAGGTGAGGATTCGTAAGGGGGTTGTCTCTGACATTAAATAGCCTTTCCTTGGGATCTCCACCCTCAACTCTGAGCTCACAGGCCACCAAAACGGATGTTGAAGGCAGCCAAGTAGATTTTGGAAAAGGGACTGTCTACTAATAGTTGGAACAGCCGAGTCCCTTGAATCGAGGAGGCCTGCTAGAGCCCTCGAGATGTATAAATAAGAAGGCCTCAGCCTTCATAGTTTACTTTTGAAACCATTGCATTTTTTGCACTACAGTGATGTCACTTTCAACTCGTTTTCTTGTAGCCATTTTGGCATAAATTTTGATTGATGACTATTTTTGATAATGATAAGCAGTCCTATTTTATGTATCAGCTCTAAGTTCTCTATAGGAGCCGTAGCTCTCAAGGTTGGGCCCAACCTGAGATCCAGGGGCCTCCTTTATGTACTATTATCTTTCCTTTATTCATCGTTGTTTTCCTTTTATGCATTTGTACACATATTTCTGCTAGGCAGATTAAATTGTGTTGATTAACTAGGTCATTGTTTATGGTTAGAATTGCTTCAGATGTTTAGAATAGGTTGGTAGGATAATAACAGGTAAAAAGCTCCAGAAAAAGGGCCAACAAACACCTTTGGTTTCACCTCTCTCTCATTGGATCAGGGGCTGGAATTGAAGTAACCTTGTTGTCCCAAACAAAAACACTATTTTTGCTTTGCCATGCAATCACTAGTGTACTGTTTTCATTTGCAGAAGTTGATTACATTTTTAGATCTTTGAAATGTTTCATTGCATAGTCAATATATATGGTCCCCTTTCAAATAAAGCTATCGTTCCTTCACTTTATTGTTAGCTAGATTAGATTAACTAGGACTTTGATTACTTGCAATTCTTTATTGGTTCAGTTGAAAGTACACGATGAAGAGCATCTCTACCACTTTTTCATCCACCCAAGTTTCATTAGAGCCATCTATTCCATCTCCTAACTGGGTTCCTCATCTCACATTTGTCCTCTTGCCCATGTAACCCTACCTTTTTGTGCAACCATTGTTTCAGCCTTCTTTGAGCCAATTCAGCCATCTACACCTTCTCACCACTCCATCCACCAGTCCCTGGGCCACTTCAAACCCCTATCCTACCTCCATATCGATTGCTTCATCTTCCCTCACTCATCCATCCTCCAAAATCCAATTTCTAAACATCCTATAGAAATTGTTGAACATCCTGTAGAAATTCCTGAACATCTTGTAGAACCCCTGCAGACTTCCTGTAGAAGCTCACAAATGAGGTTTCTTGATAGCAAACTTTGTGAAATCTCTGGAAGGGTGTTAGGGACTCCTTAGACTCTCTTGAACCTTCCCGACCTCTCCAAGCATTTCTCCTCATTGATCCACCCCTACACATCAATGAACAGTGAAAGCATATGCATGATGAAACTGACGACTTAATCAAAATACAAAAGATGTTTTCTTCAGATAGAGGTAGTCTAGACACATGTATTTTACCTTCATAGAAGTAATGGCATCTCTTTCAGTAGTTTTCATTCTCTTCTTTGCATCAGTAGGACTAGCTGGTAGAATTAGGGTTTGCTAGGGTTTGCGCTTTCCTTTAGTTTTTCAACCTCTTTTCGCAAATAGATTAGCTTCCTTCGAGACTAGCTTCCATCCATCAGTTAACAAGCTTCTTCTCAAAGCTCATAGAAGTTGTCTTGAGCCCCTAGCGGACTTGTGCCAGCTGACCAAGTGACAGCTATGGAAAGAGCTAGTACTTGTGCATATAGCACCGTCGCTTCCAAGTTTGCTACGAACTACTGGGTTGATAAAGTAAAGAAGGGAGTCCCAAGAGTTGCAGCATTATTGTTGCAATACTGGAGCTCACCACTCTTTTTGGCGTTGTTGCCGGGGAAGCGTCAGAGTATTGGTGATTGTTGCTTTTCTTCCATTTTCTCCTACAACCTTCTGCTAAGTAGTTTATTTCATTTCCATTCTGCAATTTCATTTTCGCAAAAGTAGAGTAGGCATTTCCTGTTTTAATAGATTAGCATTTCAATTTTGCAAGCGTAGCTTAGCATTTCAATTCTGCAATTTCAATTCTGCAAGCATAGCTTAGCATTTCAATTCGGCAAAGTAGATTAGTCCTTTCCTGTTTACATTTCCATTCCACACTTTCATTTAAGCAAGATAATTAGTTGCAGTTCAATCTATTTCAGTTTCACAAGTACCAGCAGAGAAAAAAAACAAAAGAAACCAAAAGTCTTTCATTTCATGCCTCATAGGAACAGAGATAAAACCAGCAAATTCTTACCCAACACCCCCACCACATCACTGAGTCAAACTTCTCTCTTCTTTGGTAACAGTGAGCCAGAAGAACCTATAGGTGAACCTCCTGAGATATATGAAGATCCTATAACAGAAGAAGAGTTAGAGAATGCTCCATCTGAAGCCATGGCTGAAAACCGAAACGATAGAAGAGAAGATGAGAGAATAGAAGGTGCCTTTCCCATCCAAGAGACCAATGGAGACATGAAAATGAAAAACATAAGTCCCTCAGCTTTACCTCACTTCCATGGATTGACTACTGAAGACCCTGATACCTTCCTATTTGAATTTTCTATCCTTTGTTGAACTTACAACTATGTTGAGGACGAGCAAAAGTTGAAACTCTTTCCCTCTACCCTCAAGGACGCAACATTACGTTGGTTCATGTGGTTACCTGGAAACAGTATCACCACTTGGGCTCAGATGTAACAAGCTTTCAATGCCAAATACCGGGACTACTATAGGTCCAACGAAACCAAGGGAGAAATATTTCAGATGACCATGGGAAGCAATGAGTCTTTAGAAGATTACGAGGAAATGTTCCAACTTAGTTATAAACTGGCCAGGTGCACACTTGACCCAGAATCTCTGAAGCTGGTTCTGCTCCGAGGAGTCCTTGAAGACCTTCTGGACACCCTTAACATGTTGGCTGGAGGGGACATCTACCAACTAACTTATGAGGACATAAAGACCGTGTTTAGAAACCATTCTAGGGCGGCCCAGAAGAGAGGTAGGGGGAATCCACTTTCATCTAGTACCACCTTCTCCAAGCATGAGTTTGCTAACCAGATGGAAGGCCTCAAGAGTGAGATGAGACAGACTATTGCCATGCAACTTGATACCTTCTGAATTCAGCAAAAGAAAGAGGAATCTGAGAGGGCTTTGGCCATTTTTTGTCCTAGATGCACGAGAAAGCATCCTAGGAATGAATGCCCATTCCACTCAGTAGAGGTATGTTTTGTTTGTGAGGAAGACCACTCCACCAACCAATGCCCTACCTTGCCTAGATTTTTAGCCATGTACCTAGGGACTGAGGCGGCTACTGAACCTCTCTACTTCCTCAACCAAAGGAGGCCACATGGGCCCAGACCTTACCAGCAGGGGATGCAAGGGACATCCCAGGCTTATTATAACCCCAACCAATCCACTCATATACCTTCTTGGGCCCACCCTGCTCATCCTTCCTGGTCTGCACCTCCTCCATGGTCTTATCCATCTCCATACCATACTCAACCTCCTCCTCATTTTTTTCACTCACATGCCCAGCCACAACCTTAGAGGAATGCACCTCAACCGGGGTGGAGGCCCCAATACAATGCTCCTCCCTCCATTTTTCCTCCACCACCGTCTCAATCAAAACCATTACCTCCTGCTCCTCCAAGACAACCCCTGATGTGTGCTCAACTGAACCCGAACCCCAACAACAAATAGGCCCAACAGGTATATACTAGGGAGACAACAAGCCCTACCTATGTTGTGGAGATCTAGGAGATCAACCTGTGATCTAGGAAGGTCCTTCCAGAGCGCCAACCTCCTCCCCCAGAGGAGAAGGAAGAGAAACATGAAAGTGAACCCCAAGCCATTCCACCCTTTCCTGAGCAACTCACAGTAACGACACAACCCAACCCAGAAGAGACTGAGCTTCCGGGAGAACTCAAGCAGTTGTGTGTGAAAATATCGTTTCTCCAGGCCATAAAAGATGTACTGATATAAAACAAATTGATTAAGGAGAAGTATTTCAGGCACCCAGGCAGGCGAAAGAGAGATGCCTCAACTATCAATGTCATAGGACAACTGTCCGACCTTATGTTGGGGAAATTAATCTGTCCAAAGTATTTGGACCCTGGGAGTCCTGTAGTTGATGTTCACATCAATGGCACCATCATACCCCAAACCTTGATTGATCTAGGGGCCACCATTAATGTGATGACCAGGGACACCGTGCTTAAGCTCAACCTTCAGAGTTCCTTAACGAAGACCTTGACAGTACTGCAATTGGCAGACCACTCCACTGTGACTCCTGAAGGGATTGTGGAAGATGTCTTGGTCTCTGTTGACTCCTGGGAGTACCCTGTGGAGTTCTTGGTCCTTCAGACAAAGGAAAAGCTCACTGGATATCCCCTCATTTTGGTAAGGCCTTGGCTAGCTACTACGGATGCTTACATCAGCTGTCGAGCAGGAAGCATGACCATAAAAAATGGGCCTATGTCCAAAAAGCTGGTCCTATACCCTCCTACCCAACCTCTGCTAGAACATGAATTGCCCCTCTGGCTGGAAGAAGGAGATGAGGATGAGGTCTACTCTGCACCATTATGCATAGTGGAGACCACCAGGGGAGGTCCTCAAACCGAGGATGATTTGATTGAGAACTTAATCGAAAATCCTCCCCCCGGTGCACTATCCTTGGAAGAGCTGGTGGAAGATACCCAAGGCAGTGCTTTAGTGGACCTAAGTGTGATTGATCTAACCACTCCCAGAGTTAAGAATGTGGAGTTTGGCCCTGAAAGAACTTTAAATATTAGCTCCTCTCTCTCTCCCTCTCAGGAAAAGGAGCTATGTAGCCTCTTGACCCACCATTTGGAGGCTTTTGCCTGGAGCTACAAGGAAATGAAAGGAATCCATCCCTCGGTCTGTACCCATCATATTTACATTAAAGAGGACTTTAAACCAGTCAGGCAACCTCAGAGGAGAATGAATCCAACTGTCATGCGGAAATAGTTATTTTTGCGGACAAAACTAACCTCCCTAGGAGTCTAAGACTCTCTAGTGACAAACAAGACAATTAAGAGCAATCCTTCTCTAAACATACATTATTCTATGAGAAACCAAGTGCTTTTCGATCCTACCTCAAGTCCAACGCTTGTTGTAGCAGTCCAGCCTCGCTGATCCAGATGAGCTCCTCCTTCACTTTGAAACCTGCACACACTAACAATCAAACGATTACATAACACCTGAATATTCCATAAAACAAAGCATATTCAACATATAGACCAAGGAGTATATGAAACAATTCATTAACAACAAATCATTGAGAAGAATGGACTTATTTGTATTAAGGAAACAAAAAAGAAACCATTACAACCTGAGCCTTGGTGTTGTGCAAGTTCCTCCCAGGGTCCAGCAAGAGTTTTCCTCTACTTTGACAAGCTCACCCACTTCCAAAATGACAACAAGAAAGGATGGTAATCTCTCCTCACAAGTTTACAATGGAAGTCCTAATTCCAGCAGCATCTACCCTTTGGAATGTTCAGCTTTCAACCTTTTCCTCCTCTGGCCCAAGGCCTGTATTTGTAGTGTTCTAGAGGAAGTTATTCAGTTCCAACATCAATGGGATACTCCCTCTTTTGGATGGGGTAGCTCCTCTCTTGATGGGATAAGTTCCTCTATCATAGGGATGCATGAACCATCTGGAGGCGCTCAATACACGTCAAACACTCTTCTAGAAGGCTCTAGAAGTGACCACAAGTAACTTTTTTAAGATGAAACTCGCGCCTTTTGACTTTACAGGCGCACCCATCCTTTGGCTTACAGAGCGTACAAGTACGCAGGTACAGTGTGTTTGGAGTGCGTACACGCAGGCAAGGTAGAGAGAACCTGCGTACCCAGAGATAAACATGCTTTTAACTGACTTTCTCTCTTTTTTGAAGTTTGACATGAAGAATAGAGGTATGAGGCTTGACAAGGAGGATAATATGACTATTCATGGAGCCATATTAACTGCAGATAGTCATGGTGACAAATTTCAGTGTAACAGATTGCCCCCTAAAGTACGAAGCCAAGGCTCAAAAGTTGATGATAATGCATTCACAATGGTTATTTATCGGAGATTGGTTCATTTTTTAATGAGCTTAAACTATGGCGGAACATATGCTCATTGCTTAGGTTTAATTTTTAACGAGCTTGAACTTTGCGTAAAATTGCTCGTGCCAGTCATATAATAAGGACGTCTCATTGATAGGTTCAATTTTTAGGGAGCTTGCACCGTTCGAAACTTTGCTCCGCTGCCTTTCACATGCAAGCTAGGAACGACCAACTACTGTCCTAGGGGTTAATTAACTGCTAAGGTTAGGTAGGAAAATTCTTCCTTTACTTTTCCGGCGCCATTTGGCCCCTCCAAAGGTGAACGGTCGATCTGACCACTCACCTGACTTAAGCAGTTGAAGTCAACGAAACTATGGAGTTAGCGTTACACTAGTCACTTTTCACTTGCGTACAAAAGGTTTGCATGCCCCTAGGTATAGTGAAGTAGAGTTTCTAGGTTACCATATGAAAGTTCTCACATTTGCAAGATTGCTCCATCCGCATTTACAAACAAAACACTTCCTTGGCGATGTCTATCGAAATAGACAAAGGTGCATGGTGCAGTCGCCTCAACTCACATAACTTTGATGAGGGAATCTTATTCCGGTCTAATCCCATTTTCCTAAATGGACGTGTGTGTCAGACTAGTCATATATCCTTCGCAGAAACTTACCCTATACCCAAGGTTTTCCTGCTGAAGTAGACCAGGGTGCATGCCCCCTGGGTTTCAGCCATAATCCCTGAATTACTCGCGCTCATTAGGTGGACAGATTGGAGATTGACGAGACATTCCTTGCGTGGAAAGACCAGTTAGGGATGGCATTTGACTATTAGCTATGTGTGAGCTAGGGAATGAAACCTGGTCTACGAGCTGGACCACTCTGCCTTCATGCGGAAAACACATTACTCGAAAGAGTGAGGAGACAATAGCTCCCATGCTATAAATGTAGTCATGCCCAAGGAGTAGATTATAATCTAGAGGTCCTTGGACTACCATTACGTTCAGATAAACAATTTTCCTTCTCAAAGTTATAGGTAAATTTGGAAGGATCCCTAGCGGTCAACTGGATCCTTTGTCGAAGCCTGTCAGATTTCGCATCTCAGGCAGAAGCGATGGTGAACTAATTTCTTTCCAAGCAGTTGAGGAAAGGATACTCACAAAAGTCCTTTAATCTATGATAGTACTGACCATGACCATTCTGTAAGCTTGTATAATGATTCGGAATGGTACATTAGATGGTAGACGGGGTCTGCCTAGTAGATTCCAGTCGAAGGAAATGACTAGGTTGCTCGGAGGTTGGACTGAATAAACGGTCGAATACGACTCTGATGAACTTCCTTCCTGTGGTAAAGGAATGGGTAGATTTCCCCCATGTTCATCGGAGTTTTTGTTTACGAAAAGAATTTGAACGGTGTCGTTCTCATTCTCTACGATGACTGTATCATCTGAAGATGGACCTTTTGAAGACAAGACTGGGTCGACTGCCGTCTCGACCTGATGACTTTGGTCGAGTGTGGACTCAAAGGGTTTATCTTCAATGATAGATGCTTCGACTGACCACAAAGGTGTGTCAGTCGGGTTTTTAACTAGCGATGGACTCGGCAAGAGTTTCTTATATCTAGGAGGAAGCCATAGTAGTGAAGCAGGACGGTTATCCAAGACTCTTTTAGCTTCATCCAAGAAGGGAAAACAGTGGACGGCATGATCGCCTTCACACAGTCTACAAGGAAATTTATATTTTCCTTTCTGTCCAGAGACTTTATTTTCACTAGTTGACAATGTACTCTCAACATGATCGTCAGAGGTTGACGACACCGGATTGTGCAAACGAGGAGACAGTCCCTTAAGATCCGAGGGATGCAAGGACAATCTCAATGATAGTGGTCTCCTTTGCAAATGACACATGGAGATTTAGGTTTGGATGGTAGAGTGTGTGGATTTTCACTAGATGATGCATGGTTGCTGTTGAGCCTCAACCTTGCACCTTCCTACACACCCTCTTAACCCTCATTCTCCACTCACTTCACTCATCCAGTGGTTAAATCATTGCATTATAGTCTAAAAAGGACTGTTTATATGGTTTTCTAACTATACTGATGTCTGTTGTTTGGTTTAGTCTTTTGTTCATGCAACTGCGGAAACTTGTCAGTTTCCGCAGCCAGCACAGGTTTCCGCAGCCAGCGTAGGATTCCGCAGCTATTTTGTTAAAAGCTGTGCTCCAGGTGTCCTTTGAAGGAACGGGCTACATGGGCAAGCTCCAGATGGCATGTACATGGATTGTGTCCCTTCGAACCGGCCAAATCATCCATTAGAGGCCGCGGTCAACCAAAGTCAAAGACGTGGCCAACCAAAGAGTCCAGCGGTGGCACGT
>APFE030490031.1:83334-104826 GCA_000404065.3 Pinus taeda
CCTAGAGCTGTATCTGAAGCATCTATTGAAATGTGAAAAGGGAGTTTCCAATTTGGTCCCCTCAAAATGGGTGCTTCAGATATTCTAGTTTTTAAAGCTTCAAATGCAGACTGACAGTCAGAATCCCATTTGAATTCACAGTCCTTGGTAAGTAATTTAAAGAGAGGAGATGCTATTTTGGTGAAGTTTTCAATGAATCTTCTATAATAACCAGTAAACCAAAGAAAACTTCTAACATCTTTTTGACAATTTGGAATTGGTAGCTTGGAGATGACTTCAACTTTTGATCTATCAACCTTAATTCCATCTCCTGAAATATGGTGACCCAAAACAAACCCTTCAGTAAACATCATAAAACACTTCTCATGACTTAATGAAAGGTTTGCCTCTTTACACCTAATAAGAACTTTTTCCAAATTTTCTAATGCCTCCTCAAATGAATCACCATAAACTATACAATCATCCATGTAAACCTTTACACAATCATGAATTAGATCAGAAAAAATTCCTAGTACTGCCCTTTGGAATGTTGCAGGTGCATTGCATAATCCAAAACGGAGTACTCGGTAGGCGAAAGTTCCCCATGGACAAGTAAATGTGGTCTTGTCTTGATCTTCAGGTGCTACCTGAATTTGGTTGTAACCACTAAAACCATCCAAGAATGAGAAATACTTTTTGCCTGCTAGAGTATCTAAGACTTGATCAATAAAGGGTAAAGGAAAGTGGTCCTTCAAGTTCGCTTTGTTCAATTCTCTGTAATCAATGCAAACTCTCCATTTAGCATTATTTTTGGTACTATAGCCAAAGGGGAAACCCACTGGCTATCTAAAATAGGGTAAATGAAGTTTACATTAAGTAACTTTTGGAGTTCCTCTTTTACTATCTCCCTAAGATTTGGATTCATCCTTCTTTGAGGTTGTCTAATTGGTCTGTTATTTTCCTCAATGTAGATGTGATGAATGCAAGTCTTAGGATCAATCCCTTTCATATCGGTATACTCCCATGCAAATGCAGTAGAATGTTTCTGTAAGATTCTGATTAGCTCCTCCTGTTGTGATTTTTCGAAGTTTTTGTTGATATTTAATGTTTTTCCTGGAAAGACCTCAATGGAAGAACTACCAAACTCTTCCATAGAGAAAAGAGACATTCATTTAGATGATAGACACTCTATGTCAGAATCCAACTGAAATTGTGTGGAGTCATATTCTGAAGATGGTTCAAAATTTTCTAATGTGTTCAGAATTTGACTATCTTCACTAATCTTAGAAATGGTAAAGACAGGTTGTATAGTATCTTCATCGTCAATCCACTCATTATCTCCTATTTCTGTGATTGCTTTTGTTGTAGGATACAGATTGAATTTCTTTGTCGAATTACCATCAGAAATGTACATATCCCCTGACCTACAACTTATGAAATCATCAGCTGTGGCTAGCCAAGGTCTTCCTAAAATAAGAGGATGTCCACGTAGATTACTCTTGGGAGTTAAAATCATGAAGTCCACTGGATATTCCCAGGAGTCTAGGGAGACAGGAATGTCTTCTAATACACCATCTGGTTTAATAATTGAGCGATCCACAAGTTGCAATAAAGTAGGTTTAAAGAGAAGATTAGGAAGTTTTAGTTGTTCCATAGTCTACCTACTCATAATGTTAATAGCAGCCCCTAAGTCAATCAAAGTATTTGGTATTTCTACCCCATTGATATGTGTTTTGACAATTGGACTACCAGGGTCTACGTATTTCTGCATAGTAATCTTTCCCATCATAATTTCTGCAATTTTCCCCACCAGGTGGATCCTTCTGGTATCTCTTGGTTTCCTTCCTGGTCTTTTAATGCTCAACTCCTTTATTGTTTTCGCTAGGATAGGAATTTCTGTAATGGCTTGTAACAAGGGAATCTTGATACATACATTTTTCAATTCATCTAGGAAATTATAGTCAGGCAACCAAATTTTTTTTTCCACTCCTTTGTCAATTTGTAATCTTTCAGGAAAATGAGGTGTGGATAGAGATGTAGGCAGCTCAACTATAAGAGTTGTGGGGGGTAATTCTTTTTCTTTTCCTTTTTGAGTGCTTGGGTTTTGAAGAGATGCTTCAGAACCCTTATTGGCTACAAGAGAATCTTCCTCAGAAATTCTTTGTTTTTGAATATTTATAGAAGGTTTATCCAGAACTCTACCTGATCTAAGTTGTACATCATTAACAGGAGCGATCATATAGGAAGGAAATTGAAATTGTAGACCTTCCATCATGAAAGCATTATGAGGGGTTTTATTATTGGGGTTCGGTAATGGCTGAGAAGGAAGTTGATTTGACTTTTGTTGAAGCAAGAGTTGAGAATTTGAATTCTGTTGAGAGGATTGTTGTTGTTGTGGAAATGGTAATGATAATTGTGGATTTTGATTTGGAAATTGTGGAACTTGCTGATTTTGAAAAGATGGAGGATATTGGTAAAATTGAGCAAATCTCCCATAAGGATTCTGCATACCTTGGATCCATGCTTGAAAAGGATTTTGAGGTTGGGACCAAGGTTGTTGCCAAGGATTCCAATTTGGTGGAGGTTGAAAATTCATAGGATTGTTAAACCCTTGATTTTGTTGCCCCTGCCAAGGTCTCCTTGCAACAAAACAGAGAGATTCAATGGTACTTGGATCTTCCTGAAAAACAACTTTGAGACCAGGAATTGAAGGACAATCCTTGGTTTCATGATTCTCTGAACAGATCACACATGTTTCTACAACCTTTGCATCCAAGGGACACTCCCTTAGAGCATGTTTCTTTCTACACTTTGAGCAAAAGATAGCTAAAGCTTTAGATTCTGCTTGTTGTTTATTATGGATCTTAAGAGTGTCTAGTTGCTCACTCAGACTTCCTAAGATATCAGTTTTGAATTCATCAAGCATATTGCCTATCTCAGCCCTACTTACTGATCCGGTTGCAGATTTGTTTGCTCTGAGGAAAGAAGGATCTCTAGGCCCTTTTTGAGTTTTATTCTTCCCCCGTGAGAGATGAACACATAGCTCTGCTATATCATGAAGTGGAAGTTGAGATATGTCTCCTTTTCCCATCATGTTCAAAATATCTATCCATTCATCTCTAATGGATTTTAATAGAAGGGATTTTAAGGTTTCCTCATCCAAGTTACTCATTTTTGCTCTTTTCAGATTATATTGAAATCTTTCAAGTAAATCCTCCAAATTTTCATCTTCTTTTTGTACCATCTTGAATACCTCATCCTTGTGATTGGTGGGCATACAATAGTCCAGATACCTATCCAAAAATGTTTGTTTCATATCATTTCAAGATCTAGTGGATTGAGTGAGTAATCCCATGAACCATTTCAATGCTGCCCCTTTCAATGTTGAAGGGAACAGTTTGAGTTTTTGAGCGTCTTCCAAATAATCATAAGTTCAACATACGACCTCAAACTCAAATAGAAATGCCTCAGGGTCCTCATTTCTTGACCCATGAAAGTTTGGGAGGACGGATGGCGAAATGTTTTTCATTGTGGCTCGGGAGTCATCATCGACTATGGGAAATCCAAATGAATCATCTCCATTCCTATTTCCTCCATTGTTACCTCTATCTCCTCCATTATTTCCTCCTCCTCCTCTACCTCTACCTCTACCTCCTCCAAGTCCATTTTCTCTTTCTTCTGCCATGGTAGTTTCTACAGAGACCTCAAAGTTCTCTGGTTCTTCTACCAAGGGTGAATGAGGAAGAATTTCTCCTTCTTCTTCAGGTGATTCTATTTCTTCAATTACAATCTGTCTCCTTGTAGAAGAAAAGAAAGAATCTCCTTCGGATTCAATAGGTGGTATGGAAGAGTCAACTACTGCCTCTTGGATTCCAGGAATCCTAGAGCTAGGAGTATGAGTTCGATATGATGAAGGTGTCTCTTGCCTATTTCTTGAAGTGGATGGAGTTGTGAAAATTGAACTTCTAGCTCCAGCTAAAAACCTTCCCCTAGAATCTCTTGCTCTATGCATATCATTTTTATTTTTTCTTCAAGTTAGGGTAATAATTCTTTTTTTGATCTTCCAGGTCACTCTAGGTGCAAGAAGAGAGCATACTCAAGGAACTATTAAACCAATAACTTTCTCTTTCTGATCCTCCAGATCACTCTAGGTGCAAGAGGAGAGCATACTTTGAGAGGTTATTGATTTTCCTTTCTTGAAATTTTCTTGTTTTTATCTTTTTCTTTTTTAGAATTGGCTACCCAATTTTCACTTCCCCGGCAACAGCGCCAAAATGTTTGGTCAATTTAGTGTTGTCTAAATTTCTATCATAAATTGTCAACCCGGGGCTCGTAAGCTGATGAAGTGAAGTGTACAATATATACTTAAGCAGCCTTTCCTAGTTCTTTTTGTCGTTTTTAGTTTATGTCTGACTTATCTTCCTAATGTGATGTGATGAAGTTATAAACAAGTGAGTGAATGTGTGTGTATGTGGTGATTTCTAAAATGCTTCTTGGATTTAAAAGAGAAAACTTGAACAATAACTTGAAATGGAATTAAATCTTTGAATGAAAGTAAAGCATCAAACAAAAGACCAATGGCACTAGTCCAATACCTTTACTGCTGATAAGAATAAAAATGATATCTATATTAACTCAACTGAAAGCAAGAACACTACTCTAACCTTTCTATTGAATCTAAAGCAATGCAAAAATTAAGTGACAAATCACACTACTTAATTCTCTCTTAACATTCTGCCTTTAGCTGAATTGATCATGTAAAAAGAGTTAGGAGTGAATTAGCAATATGAGTCTAAAACTAAATAAACCAAGCTGCAATTAAACGATGTTTTGGTCCCATAAAAGTTAGTGAATTATGATAAACAGAACCATCAAGAGATTAGCAACTTGACAAAGCTTGATAAAGTAAACTAAGTAAGGAACTAACTAAGCAAGGAAACCAATAAAAATCAGAACGAAAGTCAGCAGTTTAGATAAGACAACTTCAGATGCCACTAGCGTTAAAAAGAAGTAAAAGCACACTGTCCCGGGCTCCTAATCAAAGCTGTAAAAACACACTGATCAGTCATGAAAAGTACAGAAATGTAAAGCAGCATAACTCAAAATTGTACATTAATATACATGATAAATTAAAGAAAAAGAAATGCAGGAAAGTAAATTCAAAGGCTACTGTACAATGGTTGTAGCAGACAGGGGCCCTCCATCCACTTCAACCAATTAAAAGATCAGCTACGCAGATAGAAATAGAACTGTCTTCTTTGAATTAAATCAACTCATAGTAAAACATAGTGGAGAGCGTAAACGCTTGATAAAACAGTTGTTAAACAAAGTTTTACAACAGCAAAAGATTAACTTCAAAGGCTAACTAATCAGCGTATAGAGATGCTTTATTTATAGCAAGAACATCAATTGTTCTGTGCGTAAACTAGGCTAACTAACAGCTAGGAAAAAGACACTTTCAGCAGCACCGTGCACGGATCTAGGGAACGGTCATCATGGTTTAATAAATCCGATGTTGGATTCTTGTCCCCTGCAGTCTTCGTGGCTGAAGAAGAATCCATCTATGACTTACGTGCTCCAACTGAACACGCAGAGCTGTGCCACCGTTTGCAACCTTGCCGTTTGACCAGAGCTACCTCCGCGTTGACCGGGGGTGTAGACGGCCAGTTTGGCTGAGCTGACAGCACACGCACCATGTACACGGTCATATGAACTTGCCCATGTGGCTCTTTTCTCTGAAGGACACCTGGATCATAGCAAACAATAAAATGGCTGCAGAATCTGGGATCGACTACGGAATCAGAGGCCGGCTGCGGAAATCCTGTATTAGCTGCAGAATTGCAGCACTTGAACCAAAAATCTAAACCAACAGTCAATCATTAGCACAATTAGCAAATCATGTTAAAAAGAACTATAATGCAATTAATTGAACAATTTGATGAAGGAAATGATGACAAAAGAAGGAAATGAGTAGGAAAAGGCTGTTGGGAGGATGGGTAAATGAGTGCAGTTTTGAGGTTCAACACCTCCCTAGTTAAGAGGGAGTGTTGAAAAATGTAACAAGGTTTGGTATTCATAATTGTTAGTAATCTTGTCACTATGAACTTGATCTAAAGAAAAAATAAAAATATTTGATTATTATTTTTTTGTTATAAGGGTTTCTTGCCCTTGGTCAAAATCAAGTATCCATTGTGTACTTATAAAAGTCATATTGATTCAAATGTCATTGTAAAATGAGTAAGACCCTACTAAGGGCTCCATGTATTGAGTCTATCATGTTTATAAGTCAATATAAGTCAAAAGGTTGTCAAGAAACCCCATCCAAAATCAAGTGTGAAATCTAAAATTCAAGTCGACATATATGCATCATCAAGTCAACCTACTAGTGAAGTCAAATCATTTTGGAGTCTAGCAAAGGCTATGAAAGAAGGGACTTGATTCATTTGAATACATACAATGAAGCATTATTAAGGAACTTGGTCCAAAAAGAAGAAATTAAAAATCAACGAGTAATAAAGGAGAAATAATCTGAAGTCAAAAGGGACCATCTCTCTATTTCTCACATGCACCGATAAGGGCCATATTTTGAGAGTAGTTTTGTTGCAGCTAATCTGAATTGTAGAGGAATACTATAGACATCGAAGGTAGGTCAAAAGGATAGCAATAATCAATAATACATCAAGACGAGTTCATAAAAAGAAGAAGGTTACAAAAGAAAAGAATAAAATAAGACTACAACACTAATATTTTGTCATCTCTTTCTGAGCTAAGGTTTATGTAGTAATGAATCTGAATTACGGACCTGTGGAGGAAGGCCAAGGTTGTAGAAGGACAATCAAGAATTTGAAATTTCACTTCATTTGATCTCAAGAAGAAGCTCATCAGTGATAGAATTTCACTTGATCTTAGAGAAGTTGTTGGTCAAGGGTATAGGTATTGGAATTAATCAATTGAAGATTCTATAAGAAGAATAATTCTCATGGGTTTTCCTGTCAAGATAGAGAGGTTTTGGCCCTAGATGATTGCCTATATCTTGTGTCTCTTGTCTCAATATTCTTTATGGTTTGGTAGTTTTTTTATGAAAGAAACATTAATAATAAAAAGAGCGAGAAGAAGCTAACTAAGTAAAGTAAAAATACATCACAAACAATTATCATTTTAGATAAATCAATGAATGTTGTTGCCCCTAGATTTCACAACACCTCGTACATCCATTATTACAAGACAACAATTACTAGGGCTTGGTGTCTTTCATGATGAGCACCAATCTACCCAATAAAATATAATTTGATCATCTAGTTGATGTAGAGCTCCTCACAGTTTCATTGGTTGTACCTTATACACACCTTGCCGATCCTTCAACTTCCCATCTACAACATCTGCCTTTATCTATGCTCCAAGTCCATATGGTCACTGAATCTCGACTCCAATATACTCTCTCATTGATAGTTCATCTATCAACACATTGAGACTCCTGTTGATTTGTTCAGAACTCAATTTGTGAACAACTCACAACTACCCATTTCTCTCAGGGACTTCATCCCATTATATTATTCTTGTGTTGCTCCAATGAAGACTAATATATGGCACAGAGGGTTGCCACCTGTTACTGCTAGATGCCCATCTCTCACAATGAAAACAGGTTAGGAGGACTACCCATCTTCTATTCTAGATGCCCTTCTCGACATAACAAGTATATGGCTACTCAAACTGCTCCTGGGTGATCAGACCCTTGAGCTCTTCTTCTGCCACTCTAGTAGCTAACTTTCTCTATCAAAGTGTTTCACACTAGGATCCAACTTGGGCACTATCATGTTTCCCTCCAACATACCATAAATTCCCAATTCATAGTCCATACTTGGTCTACTCTCAAGTTTCCCTCCAATATACAACGAGTTTCCAATACATAGTCCTTTCCTAGGACACCATCCACCTGCAAAACACATCAAATCTGGAGGGAAAACATACCTTTGTTCTACAAGATTTTGTTTCTCCTCTTGACAAACATACAATTGTTGATGTGCTTGCTATGATGTCCATAAACACAACCCATTTACTAGCATACGCTCATCATCAAGGGACCATCTACAACCATATTGGTATTTCCTACTTACCCTTGATTTCGATGCATTCACAAGATTGATTAGAGCTCACAACAACCCTAAAACACTACTCCAAAACCACTATTTCTCTTGTGAAATCTTTCTCCTACCTTTTTTTCCCTTCCCTGGATTGCAAGAAACCTTGGGCGCCTCCACAAGGTTCTCAAACCACTCAAATTGCTACAATAAACTAGGGCTTCTTTGTGACACAAGAAAAACCTATGTTTGAAGGCCTATTGACCCCTATATACCCGCATTGCTACTCCTAGATGTTGCAGCCTAGAGTAAACCCTCTCCTTAAGGCTTCACAACCTTCAACCACCTCTACACACCCACCGTTACCTACATCAGTCCTACAGACACCTGTAACAGGGATCCCACACACTATAATGCACAAAAGAACACATCAACTTACCTCTGTACTAGTGGATTTTCCTAGCAAGAAGGAAACACCCAAAAAAAAACCATTCCAAATAGTCCTCCTAGCCTCCATGGTGGTGCCTCAGACATGCAATTTTTTTCTCCCAAGGAAACCACACCTGAACTCAGAGATATTCCTTCTCTAACTCAGCCTCCTTGACTCTTCGTCCTTTTTCCTTAGTCGTTGTCCATTTCAAAGCTATTCTATGATGTTAGATTCACTTAGGATGTAAGGAATAGCCTTCCACTTGACCTCTTTTTATAATCTTTCATGTGGGTGTCATAATAGCCGTTAAGGGCACCTTAACATGTTGGTCGACTTGACCTAGTTGGCCTCTTCACCCAAACTCAACTTCAAAAGTTCATATCTTCACTTCTACAACTCAGATTCGAGTGATTTGCGTTGTGTCTGGTTTGTCTCAGCATCCTCTATCATCTCCATCCATCACATATAGAAATATCCTCATGGAATCACACCCATATGCTCATGTGAAAGTCCCACAAACTTAGGTTTCACACCCACAAGCTACACTTATGTGTCAAATACTCCACAACTCTCAAGCCTAGGGTTTGGAGTAACTCACAAACTACAAATATCAAAATTTTGGACATACAAATTTTGAGGACACACCCAATCACTAGGTGGAAAAGTTCAAAAACCTTTCTCCTCTCCCTATATTTGTTGCCTAAAGCATCTAGCTTCTTAGGAACAAAGTCATTTTCAAAAATGAAAATATTCGCATTTGGCATCAATCATCCAAAATAGTGTCTCTATTCAGGGAATACTTTTCAATTCAAAACAAAAATAATCTAAGAAGGATACATTTCCCTTACATCTCACAAGATTTCCCAGTTGGGTTTTTGGATGGAGAAACACAAGAAGAAAAAAATGGTGGGGGAGGGGGGATTGATAAATCTATCAGGAAACAAATTTGTACACTTCAGAATTGGCCTAGGAAAAGGAACAAACATGGAAGTAGAACTTATTGTTGTTTGGGATATTTTGTTTCTTGCTAAGATGAAAAATGTAAATTGCATACGAATCCTCAATGACTCCAAATGTGTTATTGACTAGATGGAAGGAAATGTCTAACTGAAGGTGTTAAACTTTGTAGCTTGGAAAATATTAATAGAAGAGTCATAACCATTTCCATATGATTAGCTTCCACCATATTTCTAGGGAGTTCAACACTAATGCAGACTGACTTTCTAAAATTTCCTTATCATTAGATCTTGTTCTTATTATTTTTTGAAGAGCTTGAGGGTGTCACAGTTCAGAGTACACACTTTTTCCCATTTTATTAGTTGTTCCTCCTGTTAGCGCTTGAAATTTCACCTCAGGCTGAAAAAGGTAAACTCCAAGGCAACATCAAACCACTTAGCCTCATAGCTAGCCCTACGGGGCAGGAGAGGGCTCTCTCTGGTCTATCTCGGCAAAGATCTTCAACGGACAGAGATAACCAATAAATAACACTGATTTTAGGCTAGTAAACTGATAAAAAGGTTTGATTTGGGATTTTTTAGGGTTTTGGTGGAAAATTGGGGAAAGGCAATTTTGGGTGCGGGGATTGGACATAGTTTTCGCAGGGGGTTCTTTGGGGCAAGGTAGGAGACTGTATTGATGCCTTTGAAAGATTTGGATGGATTGATAATGACTGGTGAGGAGCTAAGGATAGCAAGAAATCACCTTGAATTCTCCTTAAACAGCTGAAAACATTGATATTAAGCAAACTTAAAGGCAGAGCATAGCAACCATGAATTCTACCTTAACACTTCATTTGCCTAATTTGCAGAAGAAAAAGTAAGAAGATGATTCACATAACAAACTTACAAGTACAAAGAGAAACACACCATCAATACATGTAACCACAGGAATCCCAAAAATGACTGCAAAACCCTGGTCTTTCTTCCTTTGCCAAAAATGCAGAGATACAATGAGTAATACAATAGAAGCTTTCTCCCTCAAGAGTCCAACCATAAAAATGACCAAGAAATTACATAATATAGGCAAGCTAACATCTTTCCTTGCCTCTAGGGGTCGAGCTCACTATCCTAGGAGTTGTTTCAACCAATTCCAAATTGATCACTAAAATCTAGGCAGACAAAACAACTTGCCTCTATAAGCTAGGAAACCAATTCATTCATTAAATTTTTGCCTATCTCATGAATGAATCTTCTAGAATAGATAAATAAGTGTCAAAATATCATAAAATTACATAATTTATATCAAGGAGGATCAAAATTCACTCCAAAAAGTCAAACCTAGTCAAAACTGCATTTTGTTGAGCTGTAGGTACAATTTCTGTGAAAATTGCTCAAGAGGAAGCGCATTGATTCTGAAGGGGTCGCACACCTTTGGAGCCGCTTTGGAGGCACTTACATGTGTCCAAATGAGACAAAAGTGGGCTTTCTGGAAAGGTCTGGATGTCTACTTTCCAACCCAAGTGGAATTTCTGAATTTGGTGTCCATTTTCCCCTCCAAAATTGCAATCTCCCAAGACTGCTTCCTGTGTGTCAAAAAGGTGGCAGAAAGTCATTTTTTGCTTGTTTTTTGACCTTATGGAGGCTCAAAACTTGGTGAAATTTCTTGATCTTCACTGAGCAAGTGTATTGTTGCATGAAAAATCCAAAAATGCAAACTTTTCCTGAAATGGACCTCCCAATCGAAAGGGTCACGCATGGTGCGCGACCCTTTGGTGAAGAAAACCTGTTTTTTGACCAAAAATTCACAAGTGACCAAAAATGCTCAAATTTTTTGAAATTTGTGCTGAGGTTGATTCATTTAGCACCATGCTCCTTCAAGGAAGCCTCAGCCAAGATGTGGATGGGATCATGCCTTTTCCTTCGTTTTGGTGCTTTGGCCAGCAACCTCTCCAAATGAGCATTGACCTGGAGAAGCATAGCCTCTCGAGAGATAAAATCCTCCCATGGGATACCCTGCTGTTTTGACTGTTTAAATGCTGCTCCAAGGGGACAAAAGCACAAGGGAGATGTTTAGGAAGGGAGACTTTTGAAGGGATTTAGGGAAAATACATATGAAAGGGGAATTTAGGGAAGCAATTATGAAACATATACCATCACATAATCATATTTTGTAGGGGTTTCAAAGGAGGTAGGGTTTAGGGACTTTGATATTTTTGGTAAGGAGATTAGGTGAAAATGATAAGGGAGATGATTGGGATGTGGGGGGAAGAACAGGAGTGAAAGGGATGACCTTGAGAGCAGCAAAACAAAACACCATCTCTACTTGCACTTTGACATTTTTAAAGCAAATATACATGAACCTCTCATTTCAACTTGATGGCATTAAAACACATTTCCCATGCTCATGCAAGCTTTATCAAGCAATAAACCTTGATGATTAGAGGCCTACCAGCAATCTTGAAGATATTTGGGGTCAATTTGCAGTTTACGGGCAATTTTTTGTGGATGAATTCCCAACAAGTCGCGCGCAAGGCTCAACGGGTCTCGCGCGCCCAAGAGGTCACGCCCTTGTTTTTTTGCAACTGTTGGGATCCCCTGGACGGGTCACGCCCACCCAACAGGTCGTGCACAGCTGTGTAGAGGTCGCGCACCGATCCTCTCTGCAATTCCGCCCGATTTTGTCTCCAAATCGCCTTTCACTATTGTTATGAGGTAAATGATAATCAAATGGAGAGAGAGAGGGGCTTTATAGGCTTGATTTGAATTTATTTCATGTCAAAACCCTCTTTCTAATGTTTTTCATGACACTTTTTAAACTTTGAATGTTGCTGACTTTTTGGTTTCCTTTTGACCTGAAATTGGTTGAATTGATGTTTTTCCTTGAAAATTTTTTCAGGGATAGCTTCTGAAGAATCTTGGCAAAGGGGACCAGGGCTACATGCTGGCTTTCAAAGAATTTTGAATTTTTACAATTTTTTACAAAATTTTTTGAGAAAATGACCTTGGGCTTTAAAAACAGGGTTTGTAAATCCAAGGTAATATTTAGCTGTACGAGATGAAATCTTTTGAAGAAACACTTTGATAGTCATCCCTCTGGCCTGCTGAGCACTTATTGACTTTTGAAGACCTGACCTTAGAGACAAATTGGACCCAAACCCTAGACCTAGGACTTTTGACCTCAAGACAAGACAAGTAACCTTAAAAGAGTTTATTGACTGAAACAACTTGATCCAGCAGTGCCAAGAGGGGAATAAAGACACCAGCTCCTCCATCAGGGTTATGGCATGCCTAATGGAATGCAATGAGATAACACTGATGAAACACCTACTTATGCAAATGCAAAGAGTTTTGATCGCTAATGGAGGGCTACTAGACCAACTCTAACACCTCCATATCTCTCCAACAACTCAAAATGAAATTTTACAATATTCAGTTTTTTACTTTCCTTCTCAATAGTTAAAAGGAGTTTCCCTTTTTCTCTACAAAGAGGTCTTCATTTATTAACTATTTGATTTTCCATTTTTTAGTTTTTGTGAATACATGACATGTAAAAATATCTTTATTTATCATCATTGTTCCTATATAAATTTGTTTGTTTATTAGTCTCTTTCCAGGTATTAATATTTTTAGCAAACAGTTTTTTCCTCTATAACCAAGTTGAGTTATGGAATAATGATGCCCTCGCTTGCAACAAGTTTGATGGATATAGAGCTCTTAGTGTTTTATTCTAGGGAATGTACTTTTTTTTATTCCAATGATGACCCAGGTGGATATTGGTGGCCATGCCCCTATTCCACCTAGACCCCGAGTCAGTTTCATATGTTTCCTTCTTTATTTCAGCATTTACTACTTTTAGTAGTTTTTTCAGGTCCTGAACTTTCGGAGCAGTTTTGACCCCCTAAACGACATTTTTTTAGGTCTGCAATAGTCATCAGGCCATAATAAAGGGCCTACCATAAATCCTATAGTACTCAAAGAGACCTTTCTAACAAGGTATCGTACGTGCCAAATGGAGATAATATGACCAAGTTATGACCCTGGGAAATTGGCTTCCCAACTAACCCCAACCGGGCCCACAAAATATTGGCATTACATCTCTTGGGGTTAGGGTTTTGGTTGTTTAGGGTTTTCCCTTGGTTCAATAATAAATAGGCCCTTGAGCCTCATTTTAACAAAGTTCAGAGGCATGTAGCTACCACATATCTTCTCAAAGATAAGCTACCATCGCCCGAGCTAGTTTATTTCCATTATGTTTGTAAGCATATTTTAGTATGTTGATATTAGTGAAATGAAGTGTTATTTCTGTTACATCTCTATATTTATGGTTATATCTATAATTTATTGTGTTCTTGTTTAAGTTCGAATTAGTGGTATCAGAGAAGTTTGCTCTTTCCATGTTTTTCTTTTCATGTCCCCAACGAGGTTAGGGTATAAGGAGTTAGGGCTCGAACTGGTTGAACCTCTGCAAGACCATCCTAGCAAACCCCATCAACCTCCCATTGCAGAAGAAAATAAACATGAGAGGGTAGGAGATCCTTTCAAAATATTTCTTGAGGAATCTCTTGAGCGACAAAGGAACGCGATGATGGATAACTTTTCCTAGATCCTCCGACAACTACCCACAAGCGACACATCTTCATCTAGAAGCCACTTTGGAGGTGCCACTCCTTTTAAGGTACACGTTAACTTTGATATTCCCGTATTTGAGAGCCAAATAGATGTAGATTCCATAGACAAATGGTTGAATCTGTTGGAAGGATATTTCTCAGTTCATGACTTTTCCAATCAGGAAAATATTACTTTTTCACATCTCAAAGCCACCCCACATATCAAGGACTGGTGGGAAACCTACTGTGAACAAAAGGAAGAGAGAGAATCCTCACTATTTTTAATTGCAACCACTTGGGATTATTTCTGAGATGTCATCAAGGAACAATATGATCCTGTCAGGAGCTATGGAGATAAATACATAAAGTGGACCATGCTATGGAAACAAAGGGACCAAGATGTGATGGAGTTCAAAAATGTTTTCCATACCCTCCGCACAAAGTTGGGTATCAAGGATTTTAAGAAACATTTGATAATCAAGTACTGTAGTTGTCAACACAAATACATCTAGGATGAGATGGAGTTCTTGGACATCTCCTCACTCGGCATGACATACTGATACAATGTCAAGATTGAGCACAAGTTTAAACAAAAGAACCGAGACTTTGGATCTACAAATATGAAGCAAGGAAAATGCTCCCCAAAACCAAAAACAAAAGGCCAAAGCCAAGGTAGGGTGACCCAAGACAACCTTTCGAATCCGCAAGAAAACAAAAACACCACGAAGACAAATAAGGACATGGGAAAATGGTGTGATTTCCATAAGAGCTCCACTCACAACAAGGGAAATGAAAAAGGGAAGCAAAGTATTGATGCAGAGATCAGTTCCACTATGGCCACCACCAAGATCCAAAGAATGAGTGTGAAGATCTAAAAGAGGGGGAACAGATCTTCCACTCAAATATGTGGGTGAAGGGTTCTCCAATGTAGTTCATTGTCGACAATGAGAACCAAAATAAACTCATCTCAATAGAGGTTGTGAAGTGGTTGGGCCTACCAAAGATAACACATCTACAACCGTACATCATTGTGTGGTTTCACTAAGGAAGATATCTCTGCGTCAGCCAAAAATTTTGCCTTCCCTACAACATCAATCCCTTCATAGATGAGGTAATGTGTGATGTTGATCCTCTTGAATTTTGTGATGTATTATTAGGACAATCATACTTATGGAAGCGACATGTTGTATATGATTCTAGAACTTGCTCTATGATTATTTCTTTGGTAAATAAGTTGTATAGGATACTAGAGGTATCCCCGCTTACTGCCATCTCTTTAATCACTACAAAGCAGTAAGATCATTTTCCAGACAAGGGAATTTGTTTTCCTCATGATTTTCCCTCAAGGAAAGAAGAAGGTTGTGGCCACAACTTCTAGATAGGGCTCCTCTGCACGTCAACAACAGATCGATAAGGCCATGGCGTAGTACAGGGACATTTTCGCCTCACTTATAGGGGTACCTATGCACTGTCATGCCAAGCACTCCATTGATCTGACCCCAAGCGCATTGCTACCCAATGGACCGAACTATCAATACTTTGTTCTGGAGAATGATGAGATAAAGAGGTAGATTCAAGAGCTATTGTAGAAATGGCACATGAAGCCAATCTCATCACCCTATGGGAGATGCTTTTCTATGACCTTGGGTCTAGGTTAGGGTATTAAAGTCATTGACACTACCAAACCAACAATCTAAACCATAAACATTTTTGCATAGTGGAAATATAAAGAAATAAATCACACATGCACAAAACATAGACAATTTTTCAAATTTTTAACCCAACTTCGTTATATTAACAACATATAATACAATAGTCTAGGGCTCCCGTAATAGGGATAATGGTCATCATACATCCACTAGTACAAGATGGGAACTAGGGCTTGGTGTCAGTCCATTGACATCCAATCTATCCTCAAAAAGATACTCTAACCATCTAGTTGTCACATTCTCTCTCAGCTCCTCTCAGTCTTACCCTATACCTGCCTGGTCCTTCGACTTCTAATCTGTAGCTCCTACCTCTATCAATGCTCCAAGTCCATCTCGCCACTGAACATAGGCTGTCAATATTCTCTCTAGTTGTGCCTTAGTCCATGAAGGCCACAACACATTGAGACTCCTTTCGATTTGTTCACAGCTCCACTTGTGAACAACTCTTAACTGCCCACTGCTTCTCCTCAGCTACTCAAGGACTTCATCCCACTATGGTCTTCTTACGTTGCATCGATGAAGACCAACATAGGGCACAGAGGCCTGCTACCTATCATTGCAAGATGCCCACTCCCACAATGAACACGGGCTAGGAGGATTACCCATGTTCTACTATAGATGTCCTTCTCCACACACAAGTCTCAACATCCACAAACTACTCCTGGTTTATTAGTCCCTTGAGCTCATCGACTTCCTCTCTTGCAACCACCTTTGTCCATCAAGGTGTTGTTCACTGGGATCCAACTTGGACATTATCTTGCTTTCCTCTAGAATTTCGTAAGTGCCCCAATCACAACCACACCTGGTCTTCTCTCACGCTACCTTCCAGCAATTCATGAGGGACCAAGTCCACGTTGTAACATCTGCACCTAGTTAGGGCATCCCCACACTTGGGAGAACCTTACACATGGTTGCCCACAAACTTCTCCAATATTCCATTTCCCCTACAATAGAGGAGCTATTGCGCAAACCTAAACACCTCAATGTGTCCTCGTGTAGGACACAATCAATCCATTATACATGGATCCATCTACAACATACCTTGTTGATGTCCTCTTGCCTCTCAATCTAATGTGTCTATTGTCACCTTAGCTAGTTAGTAGGCCTCCCAACAGTCCACGTGGGATCCTCCAAATAACTCCCAAGGCCTCTAAAAGTAGCCCACAAACTAACCTAAGCAATGGTCAACACTTTAACCCAATGCACAACAATATTTTGCTGCAAGTCTGCTGCTCAATCACTGTGGAATATGTCACTATAGAGAATTTAGTCACTAGATCTGCCGATCCTCCTTGAATTCCACAGGCTACCTTTAGCTATCCAAATTTTGGTCAAATACTTGACCCAACGCATCTCCACAAAAAATTTTTGTCTTCCATTCTTTTATGTTTCTCCTGCAATTCTGGTTAGGACACAACCTTCAGCCCTTACCCTCCATGCAATTAGCAAAACAGGCCTTCTTTTGCTGCGATCCTCCAAGGTAAGTTACATCTTCCTCCACACTTCCTATTTCTATGACTTTCCACCTAGACACTACCCTTGAAGGGCCTCTAACTGTTGGTTATGGCCTGCGGCCTATCATAATAGTTAGCTATGTTTGCGGTCCTTCCTTAAACACCACCCAAACAATCCTTAACAACCCTATTTTATCACTAAGCCCTATGACCTTCACTTCCCAGCAAACTGGTCAATAACAACCCTTAAACATTCCTTAAAATAAACCTTAACATATTTCGTTTTCACTTATAGAAAAAGGCCTCCACCACAGGAATACCCACGTTGTCTTCTCGACCTCTTTCATGTTGTTTCTAACCTCTTCTTACTGTAACTAGACCTCCTTTTCTCCATCGAAATTTTAGAGTTGATATTTAAGATGTATTCTTCTTCTCGGATGCCTAAAAAATGATCCATCACCCTCAATTTATAGACATATAAGGGGTTTCCACTAATTATTGAAGAGGAACACCTATTACACCAAGCCTACATGTCTTGGCAACCAATAATTACCTTGTAAACTTCAAAAATTCATTTCTCTCTAATGACAACTCAAATTTAGACAATTCTCAATGCATTGGAATCGTATCACTGAGCACTATTATCCTTATCAATCACATGTCGTATCTTCATCATGGTTTTGGCCCAAATCATGATGGGTGAAAAACCCCCAATCTTGGACCTCAAGCCACAAAACTATTTTTGGCGCTTTGACCTCCAACCCTCGAACACCAAGGCTTGGAGTACCTCCCAAGCTACATAAAAATCAACAGTGGCAGCCTGATTGTATTGGTACAAAAGAAGTATGGGACTTGGAGACTTTGTATTGACTATTGGGTGTTGAACATGATCACTGTATGGAATAGGTACCCAATCCCATGGATTGATGACCTTCTGGACCAGCTCAAGGGGGGAAATATTTCAACAATATTGACTTGAAGTTTGATTATCACCAGGTGCCTATCGAACCCTCCAATGTGTGGAAGACTTCCTTCAAACCCAAGGAGGGCCTTTTTGAATGGTTTGTAATGCCTTTCGGGTTGACAAATGCCCCCACAACCTTCATGATATTGATGGACAACATCTTGTGACGCTTCACTAATGTATTCATGGTGGTGTATTTAGATTACATCTTGATCTTTAGCCAAAGTTAGGAAGAGCACCTCCAACACATTCAATAGGTCCTTCAAACCCTACAACAACACAATTTGTGTGCCAATTTGGAGAAATGCACTTTTGGCCTGACCCAGGTTCAATATTAGGGGTACATCATTGATGAGCAGGGTATGCATGTAGACCTAGCCAAGATACAAGTCATTTGGGATTGGCTAGCCCCAACCACTCTAACTGAGCTATGCAACTTTCTGGGTATTGCCAATTTCTACCACAGGGTCATGTTGGGGTTATCTCATATCACTTGGCCTTTAGTCAAGTCACCAAGGGCGGAGCAAAAGAAAAAAAAATTGTTCTCAAACCCAACAACAGGAATTTTCCAAGTTGAAGCACCGCCTCTACTTTTCACTAGTTCTCACATTACCAGACCTGCATCAACAATTTGAGATTGGGATAGATGCCTCCGACTATGTTATTGGTGCAGTTCTTACTCAAGAGGGAAATCTAGTGGCTTACTATAGTGAGACAATTTCAGACACAATCTAAAAGTATCCCACTTACGACAAAGAAATGTATTCCATTATGTAGGCCTACCTTAAATGTAAGAATTACATGTTAGGGAAGGAAATGGTCATCCACACAGACCACTGATCCCTGCAGTTCATACAAACATAAGGGAATTTTCAAAACGATCTCCATCAGAAATGGTCAACATACCTACAGCAGTTCCATTTGAACATTAAGTACATGAAGGGCAGCACCAATAATGTTACAGACTACCTCAGCTAACCATGAGTCATGACATTGATCATTGTGCTTGACTCATGTGGGCATGAGACTTCGGGGTGACAACTTCTTTACAAGAGCGATCCAAAATTCAACAACACATATGTTGGGTTGTGTTATATTCTTTCCACGACTAGCCCACGTAGTTAATTGGGGGGTTAGAAGGGGGGCGGAGCCCCCCAGCCTTCATTGCGCCAATTGTGTAGCGGGGGGAGTCACAGGGGGTTTGAGGTGTACCCGTAACTCCACTTTATGGATTCCAAGGCAACGCCCCAGAAAATTTTGGTTTTGGACCCTATGTTAGGTTGGGCAGACCCACCTATGGTTTTGTGCATGATTTTCGCACATGATTTTGGATGCGATGGTTTTCGGTCCATGGTTTTGGACGCGATGGTTTTCGGTCCATATTATTGGATGCTTTGGTATGTATAAATATGTATTGTAACATTGAAAGGAACATAATGAAAATCAAGCTGGTAATCCCGATTTTGGGATCTAGGGGAAAGTCTCTGTATATATGTGTTATGCTCTCGCATTGTTTATTTTCTGTGTTTTAGAATTCGTATGCAGGTAATTTATGTGCAGGGTTAAAACCTACATTTGGTATCATAGGTGTTTTGGCTTCAAGGGGCCGCCTTTGTTTCTGAGGGATTTCACTCGGGCCTATGGTAAACCCTGTTCAGTGAGAGACCTGCGAGATCGATTCTGGTGGTGAAAGAAGATGATGAGCAGTGGAAAGATAGAGATCAAGAAATTTAATGGTCAGAGTTTTGAGTTGTGGAAACTCAAGATGGAGGATCTATTAGTGGATAAAGATCAGAGGATCGTGGTAGATCTAGGTACTAAACCAACAGGAGTGTACGATGAAGAATGGAAGAAGTTGGATCGGAAGGCAAAGAGCACAATATGATTGTGAGTCTCAGATTCAATATTGTTGAATGTATCAGGGAAAGCTACGGCAAAGGCTTTGTGGGACATGTTAGGGACTTTGTACCAATCTAAGTCTCTGGTGAATAAATTGTTCCTGCGGAAAAAGTTGTATAACCTAAGGATGAAAGAAGGAGACTCAATGACAGAGCATCTGAATGCATTTAATACTATGTTAAGTCAATTATTATCTGTTGATATTAAAATTTCAGATGAAGATAAGTGCATATGTTTATTGTGTTCTCTACCAGATTCATGGAATAGTATGGTTATTGCAATAGGTAGCAATACAACTACCTTGCAATTTGATGAAATAGTCTCATCCTTGCTAACCAAGGAGATGAGAAGGAAAAATATGGAGAGCTAGAACGGTGATGCCTTGTCTGTACGAGGACGGTCCCAGAACAAAAACAAAAATAAGTCATCGATTGGGAGATCTAAATCTTCAAGAAAACCTGTAAAAGTGGTGTGCTGGAAATGCGGAAAGGAAGGGCACTACAAAAGGGACTGTAAATCTAAAGCTCCTAATAAAGGAAAGGGATCTAATGATGCTCCTTTTGCAGAGGTGAAAACCACCTCAGATGAAGGTGGGATTGTTATGGCTTCATTTCAAGTACACATTATATATAGGCATGGTATTGACTCAGGTGTCCTTTCACTTCAACTCCCCAAGGAGAGAGTGGTTTTGTGAGTATGAGAAATATGATGGTGGTGATGTCTTCTTAGGGGATGACAGGAAGGCTAGAATCGTTGGTCGTGGAAAAGTAAAGTTGAAGCTGCAAGGTGGAAGGGTTAGAACACTTTCGGGTGTTCTGCATATTCTTTCAAGCTAGAAATCTTATTTCTGTAAGCAAGTTGGATGATGCAGGTGTAAAAATAGTGTTCGAGAAGGATACCTGCAATATGGTTCGAGGGGCATTGGTATTGATTCGGGGGGAAAGGAATTTGAAGAATTATGTAAGAAGTGTGGTATCTCGCGGCAGAAGACTACTCCATATACACCACAGCAAAATGGAGTTGCAGAAAGAATGAACAAGACGTTGATGGAAAGGGCAAGAAGCATGCTCACTGGTGCCAGGATAGGACAAGAATTCTGGGTAGAGGCAATGGAGACAGCATGTTACCTGGTCAACAAATCACCTTCATCAGTGTTGGAGGATAAGACTCCACAAGAGGTATGGATTGGTAAGAAACCCTCTCTTTCACATCTAAGGTTATTTGGATGTGATGCATATGTACATGTTCCAAATGAGAAATGAACCAAGTTGGATAATAAATCTGAAAAGTGCATCTCTCTTGGGTATAAGGATGGTTTAAAGGGTTATAAGCTTTGGAACCCAGTAACAAGGAAGATTGTGTATAGCTGAGATGTGGTGTTCAGAGAGGTGAAAGATGTTATTAAACATGAAGTCCAACCAAAGGAACCTGAGA
>APFE030490031.1:107054-119910 GCA_000404065.3 Pinus taeda
TGATTATGGTTTGTGCTATCAAGGAAGACCAGGATTGGATAGAGTGTTGGATATCCGTGGCTTTGTTGATGCAAACTGGGTTGGAGATCTGGATCAGAGAAGATCTACAAGTGGGTATGTGTTTAACCTATTTGGAGGTGCAGTCAGTTGGATAAGTAAGAAACAATCTGTAGTGGCACTACCAACTACAAAGGCAGAATACATGGCAGCCACTCGTGCAAGCAAGGAAGCAGTTTGGTTGCAGAGATTGTGTTCAAGTATGGGGTTAGTACAGGGAGCTATAAGGATAGACTGTGACAGCCAAAGTGCAATTTTCTTGGCAAAGAACCCTTCTTATCATTCAAAGGCAAAGCACATTGATGTTTAGTATCACTTTGTGAGGGATATGATAGAAGACAAAAAGGTGTTGTTGGTAAAGGTGGACACTTTGAAGAATACTGTAGATGCATTGACAAAATCTGTGAGCTCTGAAAAGTTCTCTTGGTGTAGAGAAACAATGGGTGTTATAGGGCTGGATAAATGACTAAGCTCTCTTATGGCCCCCTATGGAAATAAAAAAACAAGTGGGAGAATGTTGGGTTGTGTTATATTTTTCCATGGCTAGCCCACATAGTTAACCAGGGGTTTAGAAGGGGGTGGAGGCCCACCTTCATTATGTCGATTGCATAGCGAGGGGGCTCACAAGGGGTTTGAGGGGTGAAAGTAACCCCACTCTATGGGTTCTGAGGCAACACCCAGAAAATTTTGTTTTTGGACCCTATATTAGGTTGGGCAGACCTACCTATGGTTTTGTGTATGCTTTCTTGCACATGGTTTTGGATGCGATGGTTTTTTGTCCATGGTTTTGGACGCGATGGTTTTCGGTCCATGGTATTGGATGCTTCAGCATGTATAAATATGTATTGTAACATTGAAAGGAACATAATGAAAATCAAACCAGTAGTCCTTGTTTTGGGATCCAGGGGAAAATTTATGTGTATATGTCTTTTATGTGTTATGCTCTCGCATTGTTTATTTTCTGTGTTTTAGAATTCATATGCAGGTAATTTCTATACAAGGTTAAAACCTACAATATTTGTGCCAAATAATGTGGCCTCTAAGAACATATCCAAATTAGAATTCAAACCAATTCAAAGTGTTCCCAAACTCAAAAAGTTAGCATTGGTCAAAGGCTAGTCAAGAACAAATTTCAGTCATCCTGAAATTCTCTCTTTCTCCAAATCGCGCGTGTGAAAAGATGACCTGCAATTTTAGATTGTAAAAACCTCTAAGAGAAGAATAAGTTGTTTGAGTGATGTGTTTCCAAATGAATATGACTTTACTTGTATTTATATGTGATCTTGGAAACCCAATTTGCCCTTTAGGCCGACCTGTAATTTTGTGCACATGTGGGTTTTCTTATTAAAAATATATTTTGTTGATAAAATTAAATTCTTCCAAGGGAAAAGAGGGTCTTCACTAGATGAGGAAGGTTGTCCAAAGGAGGCAATTTTTCCTTGAGCTTCCAAATTAACACTACCTCTTATCTAGGGAGAAATTTATGACTACATCATAAGACTCATTTCAAATATCTCATCATCATCAAGTCAAATGTCATCTATGGTCATCTCTACTCATCTGATGAACACTCTTAAGTACAAAAGAAGAATAATTTGACATCATAAGGGAGATCAAGCTACCACCCTCTATCCAAGGACAATAGACTGGATACAACTTACCGTGAGGTAAGGATCACAACTATGCTATTCTTTGTTGATATTCCCTACTTGACCCTCAAGAGTCAGTGGTAGAACACTTGCATCCACTACCATGGGAGGAGATACACACTTACCATTAAATGCAAGGATCAGACACAACCCAAGGCACTTGCGGGAGATACACACTTACAATGAAAGGTAAGGATCAGACACACCCAAGTCTCTTCACCCATTGGCAAGATGGGTGGAAATCTCAACAAGCCTAGCTTGTGGGTAGGATGCATATTGGGGTATACTCGGTAGGAGGAGATACACACTTACGCTAATGTAAGGATCAAACACAACCCTATAATGACAATATGGGGGATACACACTTACCATGAGGTAAGGATTAGACACCCTATTGTTTGCAAGTTCCCTTGACCCTATTGGCTCTCTAGCTCAATTCCTCACCATAGGAGCTTAGACAGAGGGGGGAGAGCATATCGTAGTGTTCTCGATCAGTCGGGACCCTTACCCAGGAGGGTCACATTCATCAATCCAAGTTTCTCTCTAAAGATTAAGAACTTCCTTTTCGGCAAATCCTTGGTGAGTATATGTACTATCTACTCATAATTTGAAATATTAAGGAGTCTCACTTTTCCTCTCTACACCATGTATTGAATATTGAAATACTTGATCTTGATATGCTTAGACTTGTCGTGAAATACAAGATCCTCTGCCAATTAGATCCCACTCTTGTTTTCACAATATATCCTGGTCGTTTCCATGAGCTTCTCAAATAACTCTCCAAAGAGATTTATTAACCAGATTTCCTTGCAGTTAGCCATGCTAGTAACAATGCACTCTACCTCAGTCATACACAAGGCTACAGACTTTTGTTTCCTAATCATCCAAGATATCATGGTAGAACCCAAACAAACACCCTAAAGTACTCTTTCTTCCAATGACATTTCTAGCCCAGTTAGCATCAGTGTATCCATGTAGTCTTCGATAATATATATCAAACAAACACTGATTGACCCATGCAAATATCCCAGCACATGCTTGACAACAACCCAATGTGCATTAAAGGGATCAGTCATGAATTGACTCAAGGTGTTACTGCCAAACATATGTTTGAATGTGTGTTCACAAGGAACACTAACGCCCCATTCAATTGTCAGTACTCAGAGGGCTTTGTCAAGTCATTTCTAGAAGCATATCTTCATAACTTCTTGAAGTTCATATCTAGCAGTGTGGCTAGGTACTTTCATTCTACCATTCCAAATCTTTCCAATAGCTTCACGACATATTTTCCTTTAGAAACAAAAATCTCACCGAGTCTTTTCCACACTTCTAAGCCCATGAAGTAATGCATCAAAATGTTGAAGAAAAGTGTAACTAGGTTTGGTATTTGTTAATGAAATTTTGATATTTGTACTTATCAAGAAAAAAAAGTATTATTTTTCGTAAATTATTTAAATGAGTTTCTTGCTCATTCCATAGGTCTAGGAAAGGTCAAAGAATCAAAGTCACATTCTTGAGAATCAATATGGGTCAACCTAGTCAAGTAGACCTCCAAGACCAAGCACCATCCTCCAAGATGAAGACTTCCAACAAAAAATGACGAAAACAATTAAGACTGCCTAAAATTAATATTGAAGAATAATCATGTCAACTCAAGTTGAAGTGACATATCTGTTCATGAATTCAAGTCAGCTTGCCTACAGGATAGACCACTATATATAACCAATAGGATCTACACAAATTAAGTGAAGACATCTCAGATTATTCTAAGGTATAGCTACATGATATCATAAAATTATAGTGAGTAAGGCCTTGCAATCTCAGGTCTTTGGATGGGTAACCTAACAAATGATTTTGTAGCACGCATACTTATTCTCAGCATATAAGATAGACACATCACATCTACAATGACAGGAGGAGGCAATCTTTATCTCAGAGATAATAATCCTGGTACAATGAAAAGAACTCAGGCACAGTGATCTATATTGACATTATTCATTAAAGAAGTTCCTTTGTCTCGGCATGGATGCGACATACTAACAGTCTCAACATAATTATATAATGAAGATCCTAGTGCAAGGAACACACTCATTGTCTCAATATATTTATGATCTTTGTCTCAGTACAAATGTGATCCCACAGTATCGCATTCGCAGCATACTCACTCTCAACATATTTGTAATGAACCAATCATACCACCTGAATGACATCATGATCTTAGTCTCAATATTGATCATGAAAATATCTTGATGTATATATATATATATATAGCGATATTTCAATGTTATAGTTATGATTTCAGTAAAATCACAGAGATTATATTACTAAAATGATAATGAAGATCTTAGTGAAGATGTGACAATGAAGTAGCACTAATTATCTTGTTGTTATAATGTATATCTTAGTGAAGGTGCAGGGACGATAACTTCGATGAAGCGATAGTAATGAAGATGATCTTAGCAGTAACAAAGAAAAAGGATTAATGTCTTGGTCTTGGAGTGGCCTAGCAGGTCAAGGGTCATGGTCTTGGTATTCATCAATCAAAATATCTATAAGAAAATTTTCGTACAGATTTTACTCTCCAAGAGGGAGAGGTTTTGGTCCTGGCAGAAATCCAAACATCTTGTGTTCTTGTCTCTTTGTTTTGGTAGCAGTTTGATGAAGAAAACACACATACTAATAATAATAAGGAGATCAAGCTAAGATTAATTGGAAAATAACTTCAAAAAATTTTATCAAGTCTATAAGAATCACATTAATTTCACTTGCCCTAGATTCTTCAACACAAACCAAGATCCTTCATTTAAAACTCAAAGGCTATCTCTCTGTTGCACTAGATTATCAAAGGCTCACTACCTTCCAAGAATATATCACCAACATATAAAACAAAAATCAAAGGCATACCTTGGACCACTTTGAAGTAGAGGTTCGAGTCAACATTGCCTCTTGTGAATCTAAGCTTCACCAGGTAACTGTCAATGTGGCATACCAAGCTCTAAGGGCTTGCTTCAATCCATATAATGCCTTCTTCAACCTACAAACATGAGTCTTCATGTCCTTCACTTCAAATCCATGAGTTTTTTCAACATAAACTTCTTCCTATTGTATGCCATGTAGAAATGTTGTCTTTACATCCATTTGGTGAAGGGTCCATCCTTAACTAGTAACAAGGGGAACAATAGAATGAATAGTAGTGTATTAAGAAACCAATGCAAATATTTCATCATAATATTCTCCCTATTTCTAGAAGAAGCCTCTATCCACAAACCCTGCTTTATATTTCTCAATACTCCCATCTGCTCCATGCTTGATCTTGTAGAGCCATTTTGAAGTCACGACATATTTTCCTTTAGGTATTAGTAGCACATACCATACATCATTCTTCATAATAGACTCATATTCTTTGGAAATGGCATCACTCCAAACCTGTTTTTTCACAACTTCTTCAAAAATGGGAGGCTCATCCTGTATGATGGAGCTCATTTCTACAATGTATCCCTAGTATCGACACGGCTTCTTTCTTTCTCTAAAGGTTCATTTGGGAGGAACATGTCTCTCATCATCCTACAATGTATCACGAAGCCAAATTGGTCTTTTCCTGGTAGTGGGGTCACATGGAGGAGGATACAAGGGGTCCATAGGCTCCATGGGATCATCATCAACACCTTTCTCTAACTTGGGCACAGTAGGACCTTCTAATAGGTTCATATCATCATCTTTATTTTCAGGAGGAGGCAGAGGAAGTTCCTTTTCTTTTCCAAGGGAAACATCTTCATTGAAAGTTACATCCCTCCTAAACTCAAATTTCATTTGACCAGGTATATATATATATATATATATAGAGAGAGAGAGAGAGAGAGAGAGAGAGAGAGAGAGAGAGAGAGAGAGAGAGAGAGAGAGATATAGATATATATTATTAGGGCCTTACAATTTTCACAATATCCAATGAATGTACATTTCTTTATGGTGGATTCCAACTTGTTCCTCTTGTCCTTCGGCATATGAAAATATATGGGGCGGCCAAATATCATGAGATGTACAATATTGAGCTTCATACCTGTGAATACTTATTCAGGAATCTTGTTATTTAGAGCTTAATGAGGAACATTGTTTTGAACATAGAATGTTGTATTTGTAGCTTCTCCCCAGAGGAACTTATATAGCTTTTGATCATGCAACATAACCCGGGAAACTTCCATGATGGACCTATTCTTTCTTTCAGCCACTCCATTTTGCTTCAGATTATAAGGAATAATAGTTTCCTTCTTGATTCCAACCTTCTTGCAAAATTTGACAAACTTATTTCACGTATATTCTCCATAATTATCGGACCTGAAGACCTTGATATTCTTCCTTGATTGATTTTATATCAATGCCTTAAATTCCTTGAACATATCAAAAACCTCATCCTTATCCTTCAACTAGAATATCCATGTTTTTCTAGAGAAGTCATCAATAAATATTATGTAGTAGAGATGGCCACCAAGGGAGCACATTGATATGGGTCCACTTAGGTCATAATGAATGAGTTGAATAATATCATTGGTTTTTTTCTTACTAGAGGGGAATAGTCCCCATGTCTTCTTTCCACTAGCACATCCTACATACTCCATCATGACTAGCTTGAAAATCAGGCGTCCCATAAACTAAATTCTTTAATTTTGGTAGGGCTTCATAATGTAGATGTGCCAACCTTCAGTTCCATAATTCACTTTGATGATTGATGTCATGGACCATTCCTTGCAGTGGTCTTCATTGACTCTATGGAGTCCTTCAATTCTAGATCCCAAGGTAAAAGAATCCCTCATGTGAGATTCCATAGGCCAAGTGAGGACTTTTCCTCTTATGAAGGATACTCTCATCCATTTTTCTTCCAGGACTGATATAGATATCAAGTTATTCAATAGTCCCGAAACATACATCACATCATGAAAAAAAATTCCTCAGAGTCCAAATGAAATTTGAAAAAACTAAAGCCCTTCATTCTATATATAAATTTGTCCCCAAGGATTATCTTTAGATTTTATTCCCTCTCATATAGATTTAAGAGGACTTCCTTTTACCCAAATAAATGTCTAGAAGCCCCACTATCTACCAACCAACTATCATATGAATCTAGAGGAGAGAAACTAGAGAAAGCATAAATAAGGATATATTCAAATTGTGAAGCAAAAACATTGTTTTCATGCCTTGAATTCCTCAATATCTTTTGTGGATGATAGCCTTCTTCATGACCATTAGGAGCATCTCTTTGTCTTCTATCATCCTTCCTTATTCTATCATCACCTTTTCTTCTAACATTGAACCTATTGTTGTTGAAGCTACGGTTGGACCGGTTAGGGTCCTATAAAATAGGTTATCATAATCTTTCTATCTAGTTATTTATTTTTGGAATCTATTTGTGAAGTTTAGCCTATGAGTCACTGAGTGTCGTAGCCTAAATTTTTACCTATCTAAGAAACCATTCAGTCCTTGAAGTCCTATGGTCAAAACTATTCTAAGGTTGGGAAGGATTTTTTTCTTGTCAAGCTATTGTAAGATCCTGATGCAGGTGTTTTCATGGTGATGAGATTTGCATTATCTTTCCAACGAGATGTATATCTCTTATAATTGTTTTCGCCATCAAAAGTTATGGAAAAAAGAAGATTATTCTTCAAATACTTGAAAACAGAAGAAATTGGCTAAGTTTTGAGTCTCAAATCCCGCATATCAGAGGTTTGGAGAGGAGCACAGTGGAGGTCGGACCAAAATCAGCGATTAGCAATCACCGATATCACATATCAGCAGTCAGAGGTTCCAAAATACTGCATCTCGCAGTTCAGAAGTGCATGGCCATATCGGCAGTCAGAGATCAAGGCATATTGGCATTCGGCGATCGGCGATTCACAAAGGATGATGGGGTGACCATACTTCAGAAACATCGATACGTGAGATTGTGATATGAAAGAGACATGTGGAAAAAAGACATTGATCCAATAAATCATGCATGGCAATCAGTGATTGGTTCTGATAAAGACCATGTGGGGGCTGACGTCATCGTGATGTGGTCGTACGGTGGACACCTGGCAAGCAGATTTAGCATTTTTAGGGGTCACAATAGGCCAAAATAGGGTGACACGTGGCAGTAATGATGTCATGGATCAGAGATCAGTGATCGAAGATTGAGGCGTATTATGCACCATAGTGAAACCTCTTATTGAAAACCTTTGATTAGGGGGCTCCGATAAGGGGGCTGAGCTGCGATTGCATGAGAAGGCAAAGGACCAAGGGCTCAGCACAGAAGGTGATTGGCATTTGGAAATCAGTGGAGTCATGTTGTGCACCATGTTAAATATCTAATTGGAAATCGCTGAGAGAGGAGCTTTGATAAGGGGGCTAGAGTGCGGTCATGTGAAGAGCAGAAGGAACAAGGGCCAAACACAAAATGTGATTGACATTCTTCAAGTCGGTGAAAATGAAATGTGTGAGCATGATTTAACTGTGGAGATCACTCACACCCAGATCAATGGCATGAGGATGATTTCGGCCCCCTACCCCCCGCACTGTCGACGATTAATAGAAGGGGGGTCCCGAAAAAAAAATTTTGCCAAAACCATTGGAGGTGGCATGTCATTTCCACAGTCTTTTCAGGGGGTCCCCTCTTAAAACCATTTACCGCTCACACCCCCCCCTGAAAACCACCATCTCCTTCACACTTCCACCTGACACTTCTGCCTGTCACCTCTACCTATCCCCTTGCACCACTTGTCCTCCCTTTCACCCTCCATGTCACTGCCACCTCATCCCCTTTCCACATCATAACCCTTCCATGTCATGTAACCGTTGGGGCATTCAAATCTCCCGCTAACCATTTAACTTTTCACATTTATTTTCTCCTGCTAAATCGACCATTTTCCAAATTAGTGCTCCCACGCTTGAAACGGTAACAATCCCATTATGATTCTCCACCATGTTAGCTATAAAATCACCCCAGGAGCTTGTAGTTCTTCCATTTCCATCTTTTTTTAGTCTGTGCAGGTTGATATCGACATCAATTTGAAGTTATACGCCTTGTTTGTCAGCATTTTCTTTACATAATTTGACCAATTCACCTTCTCTGGTAATTGTTTATTTCGAATAATCTTCAATTAAAAATTTCAACACATAAGGGTAAAGGAAAGATGATAGAGGAAAACCCCATGATTCCCCCTCCCCTAATCGAAACCCAGTTCAAAATTGTTGAGACTAACTATGAGTTTGACATATATGAACTTCACAATTAGGTAAAGCAGAAATACCTTGATCAGAGCGATGATTTGAGAATATGGAAGTCCTTTCTCCCTCAGTTCATATTCCTTCAAACCTATTTCTTCCATTAATTTTGCACCTGGTGTCACCTATGATCCCTCCCCAGCAAGAAAGTAGTGATTTCCCAAAATGATGAAATCATCTTCTCCATTTCTCCTGAAAGCATTTCCCAAGCCTTCAAAATAAATCTCCAAGCTTCCCTACATCCGTTTTCCACTGATTCATTAATAGAGTTGTACAAAAATCTCACATTTCCCTAGAGATTCCATATATTTGAGTATTTTCTCCCTGAAAATGTTGAATTTCCCAGGACAAATCCGCCATACCCTCTTTCCATTTTCCCAGAGATGTCAAAACAAGTAATTTCCATGGTGAATTAATTACTTGGTTATTATACAGATCAGTGGGTTGATGAAGTAGTTTTAGGATTCTTGTAAGTGTTCTCAGTGGGACAAAATCCTTCAATTCTATTTAATTATAGTCAATTCTTGTATGATGCCATCCATGACCAGTTTATGAAATTCAAAGCTGAAGGAGTGTTTAAATATCAATGAGTTTTAGTGTGTTTTATGTTATATTATCAAGCAAATAGATTCACATTTCTATGCAGAAGATGGATGAACGAGGTAACCCTCTTTCAGTTATCCATTAGACTTCACTGGTCAAAAGAAATTCAGAGGATTACACTTACACAGATTTTTGGGACCGATTTCTTTGCACTTATTTGTGTTTGTTATGCAATGACATTATACCAAGGATATCTCCATAAATTAAGAAGGTCCTACACCTCTGAGAATAGTAAAAGGTTGGATACTGGTATTTATGCCAAAACTACACAAATATCAGGATTTATGGATGTGAGCTACCTCATAGACTACCAATTTTGTGCCAGTGAGAATTTTTCCTTTAGAGTCTGCTAAATAGATGTTGAACGTGGATGAACTACATTTTGTATCCAATAATAAGAAATCATTGTTCAAGATAAAGGCACTAATATGACCATACATTGTAAAAATCGTAGAAGTTGCAAAAGAGGTAGAAGCATTTCTAAAACAAATGAAGCTCAAGCCCAGTTTCACATGGTCCTATGACCCCTTGGGAGTAATCTCTAAGCTAAGAGTTGAGATGAAAAGTACTCTATATCCACATCCACCAAGGCCAAACTGATGGGCCTCTAAATTAAACATAAATTAAGGCCCACCTGACCATCCTTTAGCACATTAAACCTCTATTTTTTCATTAGATAATGTATTATTAACTTTAATATGTTCATTAGGAAAGTTTATGGATAATTTCATATTTGTTCCTAATATTATTTATTTGTGTGGAATATTGGGCAGATTATGAAGATTTGGAGGAGAATATAATTTAGGGACTTGCTCCCTACTATAGGAGGATCAATCTTAAATAATAAATCAAGAATATATTATGAAATTATGGCACAGATTGTGGAGCTCCAATGATTAAGAAAATCTAAGAATGTGTTCCCTGTCATTTAATATAGATTCCTAGTATTAGGAACCAGATCCACTAATCAAGGGATTTTGGTGGGGAAAGGTTCCTCCTTTCATAGGGAATGATTCCTAATCATTTTGTATAAGTACCAAGTTGAATTTTCCTCTAGGGGTTGATTTTTATTAGCCTTCTTGTGGAAAAAACTCGTATTTTTGCAGTTCCACTATCATTTCTTGCAGGGATGTAATTGTATTGATGGAAATAATGAAAATTGGTGTCATGTTAAACTTCTAAATATTAGTCTCCTTCATAGGTCTCTAATTTTCCTTGGGCTTGTCCATCCCAGGAGACTCAGAGCCCTTCTGTATCATTTGTTTTTCTTCCTTTCACTTCTTATACATGCATCTCTTGTTCTTGTTTTTTCCTATTTTTGCAAATAGTATTAATAATTTCTTGTTGTAGGATTGGGTTAAATGGTTGAAGCAAGTTATTTTTTAGGATCACAAGCATCATTTCATCCTTGGAACGGATTTGGAAGGTCATAGTAATCATTGAGTTACTTGGATTAGTTTGCTTATTCCCAAATCTAGATTTCAGGAAATCCTTTGTGGCAAATGACAATAAATTTATGTTATTTTTTAGAGCATGATAACAAGATTCAATAGAGTTTATTCCACTTTCCGTAAGTTGAATTTTCCTCTAGGGGTTGATTTTTATTAGCCTTCTTGTGGACAAAACTCATATTTTTGCAGTTCCACTGTCATTTCTTGCAGGGATGTAATTGTATATATGGAAATAATGAAAATTGGTGTCATGATAGGCTTCTAAATCTTGGTCTCCTTCATAGGTATCTAATTTTCCTTGGGCTTGGCCATGCCAGGAGACTTAGAGCCCTTCTGTATCATTTGTTTTTCTTCCTTTCACTTCTTATTTACATGCATCTCTTGTTCTTGTTTTTTCCTATTTTTGCAATTAGTATTAATAATTTCTTGTTGTAGGATTGGGTTAAATGGTTGAAGCAAGTTATTTTTCAGGATCACAAGCATCATTTCATCCTTGGAACAGATTTGGAAGGTCATAGTAATCATTGAGTTACTTGGATTAGTTTACTTATTCCCAAATCTAGATTTCAGGAAGTCCTTTGTGGCAAATGACAATAAATTTATGTTATTTTTTAGAGCATGATAATAAGCTTCAATAGAGTTTATTCCACTTTCATTAGATCAAAAAATATATATAGTTAATAAAAAAAATGACCCATTTCATTTTCACTTTATTAGGTTAAGCATTTGATAGATTTACTAGCTCACTAGTTCTCAAATTTCTAGGTTTTAGACTAGTTATTTTCTGCCCTTTTTTAGCATGGGTTAACGGAGGTCTTTTTGAGAGATTCCACTTGGAATGGAGACCTAAGACATCCTATTCAATAAATAAAAATTGTCTCATCCAATTTTTATTTGATTTGGTTGGTCATTCGGTGAATTATAACCCCCTATAGCAAATTTGTTGTTTCCTGTAGTAAAATACAGGAAACCCTGTAACAGCCTTCCAATGTGTATATACTTGCCCAAATTTGCTCAAAAAGCTTGGTTATAATTCCTTAGGGTTGAATAAATACTCCTAGAATTTAAATCAATTATTAGGGAATACTAAATACCACTTAGGACTTGTCTCTTTACCCATGTAAAACATTTCAGCGATTTGGGTTAATGGACAAATTTATGAATTGGATAATACAATGATGATTTTCTTGATCGTCA
Source organism: Pinus taeda (assembly GCA_000404065.3). Taxonomy (NCBI): domain Eukaryota; kingdom Viridiplantae; phylum Streptophyta; class Pinopsida; order Pinales; family Pinaceae; genus Pinus; species Pinus taeda. The sequence continues at coordinate 119,263 of APFE030490031.1, forward strand.
CATCCAATGAACTCCGTTAATGGACCTAAACTATTTGAAATGTAATGGTTGACATTTATTTCATGATATTTCCATTGTGCAATTATAATAGATTTATTTCATTGTATTTTCTTTGTTGCAATAGGTTAAGGTTTCTATTTCGAGCATTTTATTTTCTGCAATTAGTCTAGGATTTGATTTCATTACATGCACTCCATTACATCATGACAGCAAAGGAAAGACACATTTTATGTTGCATATATAGTGTCGATACCTCTTAAGTTTGTATGAACCCCAGGTTGATAATTAAAGTTGGTAGCCTTGTGAGTTACAACATTCTTGTTACAATATTGAGGCTCATCACTGTTTGGCATCGTTGCAGGGAAGGTGTCAAAGTATGCATTGTTTTCTTCCCTATTTGATTCATTTATTTTTACTTTCTGAAAAAACACAAAAATTTCATTAGGCATCTTGCAATGTGTTAGCATTTTAATTCAATTAAAAAAAAATACGTCTCCGACACCAATCCACCCCAGCCCCCCCGCCCATTTGATCACGTGGTGTAGTAAGAGCCATGTAGGTTTTAACCCCATATAGAAATTACCTGCATACGAATTCTAAATCACAGGAAAAATAAAAAATGCGAGAGCATAACACATAAAACACATA
>APFE030490060.1:0-16144 GCA_000404065.3 Pinus taeda
TTGTATTAAATTTAATATTTTAATCTATATTATTTTAAATTTTAAATAATATACTAATATATTAAAATTTAAAATTATATTTAACTATTTAATTTAATTATATATATTTTATTAATTCTATTTAAATATTTTCCAAATTTATTTTACCAATATTATTAAAACATCCACCACATTTATGATCTTTAATGTAAATTAAATATACATACAATCTTAACACACCCCCTACTCCTCTAATGCAAACAGAAATCCAATTTTGGTCCAGTTAAAAAATAGTTTAATGTAAATTAGATATACATACAATGTTAACACACCCCATACTCTAATGCAAACAGAAATCCAATTTTCCTCAAGTTAAAAAATATTTCATTAACCGTAATAGAAATACATTTGCTGCCAAAGTGAAAAACTATTACATTCAATCTGAATCTCACACAAAACTCTAATGGATATGCATTTCCTCTCATCATAAAAATATAACTGGAATCTGTCAAAATTATAAATGAATATATATTTCTCTATGCTACTACCCATGTAATGGTAAACTCAGGCAAAACTCCATGAGTCCAAATATAAAGCTAGACTCATTTTGTGAAAATAGAAATACAATTACTCATTCTCTAGAAAGCGCATTTAATTGCTTCTATTTGAAGAATAGAAAACCCAGATCGAGTCGGTACCGATCCAAATATAGGTATCAGTATAGCCATAGTAAATAGCTTAATTCAATCCTGTAAAACAGCTCACTGTAACTTATTGTGGGTAGTGCAGCTGCTGGTTTTCTGAAAACAGATTCTCCTGTGTGAGGATGTACCTAAACCAATTCGCAGAGGCCCTGGGATATCTCTTCAAATTGTCCTTGTAATCCACATAATATAAACCGAATCGATAAGTATACCCAAACGCCCATTCAAAGTTATCCAACAGCGACCAAACCAGATAACCACGAATATCAACTCCCTCGCTGCCATCATTTTTATCAGGCAAACACTATATGAGTATAAAATCGTTCATCTATACAACCAATTAAATCACAAAACATCAGCCTACCTTATTGCTTCAAGTATTTCTGATAAGTGCTCTGAATGGTACATCACTCGCCCGGAATCGTTTAATGTTTGTTCCAATGGAGTTGTGCCATTGTCAAAATCAGCATATCCTGTGAGAATTCATACCCATATTCATGTCCTTAATAATCCCTTCGTTCCAAATTCAGATCTTCAAGAGAACACAGAAATATTTCTTTCTTTCGATAAATGTTAAGGCTCAAGTACCAGTTTCGGTGACATATATAGGAGGGTTGTTATATTGGTGTTTTGTATAGTTTATTAGGTCCTTTAGTCCCGCCGGATAAGACCTATAAGTTGAGACTCCTTCCTGCAAAACAGATGAACAATGGTTTAAAATACTTCTCTCTATTTGTGATAATCATATTAAAAAATAACTCAACAATAATAGGTTGAACTGGATTTTTATTATAGTTAAAATAATTTGGATGGTTAGTCTAGACAAAGTTCTGATGATATGATTTTTACTATAAAAAAAAATAAATTTCTTGCTTTGATATGAATCCAAAAACTATTTTTTGAAGATGGACTTACCACCGATCCAATGTAAACTCCATCAACTTCATCTGAAACTCAGACAATAGATCATTATTAATATCAAAATATGAAATCAAGAAAGATTATAAAAATGTTGAACAGATCACTCAAATGGGGATTAAAACATGAGCTCCATGACAAAGTTAATCTGTTTCACTGCAGCATTGTGCTGGGTGAGCTATACATAACTAAAAGCTATCGTTAAAATAATGGCCTGCAATATTACACGTTATATTCGCCCGGGCATCCAAAACGAAATCCGTGTGGTAAGGATTTGGTGGATGAGGATTGTTGATTGCGAAGTATGTTGTGTAGTAGTTATACCCTAGAAAGTCGAAGGACCCTTTCAGTTCTTTGGCCTGTTGACTGGTAAACCGAGGCAAACGTGCGCCAACTAACGTTCTCATGGAGTCCGGGTATTTTCCGGAAGTCAACGGCTCCAAAATCCTTTGGGCAATTTAAAAAATCATCTCATTACCTTTTTCTGAATTCAATGGATCGAAAAACCGTTTTGCAATTCAAAATAAAAATCTAACTACTTCGAATGCCAAAAAATGAACTAGCAATTATACCATCCTATCCTAAAGTCGATCGCTCTCTGAGTAGCCATTTGATCCACCAATGATTTAGAACATGACACCATCCAGTTCGCTGTAAGCACTATGCCTATCGAACCTTTCTGTTTTCCCTGCATTTTATTTTCAACTTTACAATATATTCTTGTTCAACACAGAACCATATCAAATCAGAGCACTTATTCTGAGTACCTGGTACTTAGTTTTATATATTTTTACAGCGGCGCTATGTGCAAGAAGCATATTGTGGCCTACAATATAAGGCTCTGTTGCAGAATCACCCGCTGTGCAGTTTCCAAATCCAGGGGAACATCGGCCAGGAGCTTCAACCCCAATATCGTAGCCAAGATATGAGAAGTAAAGCTGTTCATTTACAGTTACCCAATATTTCACACGGTCCCCAAAAGCTCGAAAACATTCTTCTGCATATACGCGGAAGTCCTCTCTGAAAGAAAGAGAAAATGCTTAAATACATATTTCCATGTTTTGAAAGCGCCAAACAAGTATTTATGACATGATGAGTGAACATTACACGATTTTTTGGCTAAGGAATCCCATATACTCGTCTTCCAGAGCCTGTGGTAAGTCCCAATGGAACAGTGTAATGAAAGGCTCTATATCTGCAATTAATGCAAAGGCCATATACAAGTTTTATATATAATGATAAAGGAAAACTTTCCACTCTTTGAATGGTAGGTTTATAAATTTTCTGAAAAATGGTTCAATCCATTAACTCACCCCCTTAAACTGAAATAATATATATAAACATTTTGAAGGCAAGAGCAGAAACCGAAGCTAAAATGCAGATGAAACAAGACAACCCAAATGCAGATGAAACAAGACAACCCAGATTAAAAATCCAGCTTTTGAATTTCTCAACTTTGAACTGCAATCCACAAGGACTGACAACAAGTCCTATAGACCATGCAGGGCTAATAAATGAATTTTCTGATACCATTATTGAGAAGCTCGTTTATGAGATTATTGTAATAAGCGATTCCTTCTTGATTGACGCTACCATGTCTTGGAGAGCCCTCTGTAAAAACAATTGCTAGAATAATTAGAGAGTTACTAAAGGAGATGAATGCTGAAAATAGAAAAAATGGCATTTCTTCAACTTACTAGGAAAGATACGCGACCAGGAAATTGAAAAACGATAGACGTCCATTCCCATATATTTTAAGCGTTGAATATCCTCCTTATCATCAGTGCAAACCATTTGAATTTAATACAAAATTAATATATTATGATTCTCTATAAGTCAATGGACTAGTTACAATGTTTTCAGACATCTTTACGTCAATTGCAGAATCAATTGTTTAACCTCTCGCCTTCACATTTGGGGTATTTCAGGAATCTGCAGTCCTTACCTCTATAATTGAACGTACGAAGAAGTGCCCAAAAACATAGCGCATTGAACTGACAAAAAAAGTGCCCAAAACATATCCCAAAAATGTTTCTAAAATAGACTATTAACCAATCAAAAGAAATATGTTTCTAATTTATTTCCTACCTTATAGAGGTGGTATTGATCATCTGCAACATCCCCATTCTTGCCATCTGCAATTTTACCTGTATAGCAGTAATTAAATAACAAGTTACTTCAAACACACAAACTAAATGGAAGGGGCTCGGCGTTAAAGTTCATGTCTGTATGGTTTGAGCGTTAACCTGGGGTGTGGGAGAATGTATCCCAGATGCTGGGCAGTCTCCCGCCCTCGCGGACAGCTCCTTCCACCTGTAAATCAAACCCAAAAAAGAATGTCAGAAATATAGTCCATAAAGTAATTGATATTATATTGAAGGTGCAGGGATTGACGTGGGAGGATCAACTTGGTAAGCAGATGTGGCGGCCCCGAACTTGAAATCTTTTGGAAACATGCTTCTATCTATCCTCGCCGCCTTAACTTCACCAGTGATCAGGAGGAGGAGAAGAGAGAGTGAAAATCGCAAACAGTTGCAGATGCAGTATGGACTTAGACCTTGAATTCCTGCCATGTTATGATGCCGATGTAATGTAAGCAATTTTTGCAAAAATCAAACAGTACGCAATATAAAATCAGCGAGGACCATAGCATTATCACCACACCTGACTTCTGGTCTGTCGCGACGCTGAGCCTTGGCTGCGACATTAAAATTATTTCTATTTATGATAAAATAAGGATGAAGTGTAAAGTTGTGGGGTCCACTTATTCTGATTCCTGTAAATGTTAACTTTTCTGCTTGATTGTGACGTGCTAAAGTTCAAAGTCGTGGGTTCCACTTTCACTCCACAAATTATCGACAAGGAAGTATCAACTTTCAGGTGAATGCTTATATGCCATAGGGTCAGCTTCAATTTTTTTTTTTGTGGAATTTCTTCCCTAACCTTTTATAAATATTGACATTATTCTCACCAAAAACAACTAAGAAATTATTTTTATCGAAAATCAATCAAAAATTTATCCTGAATATAATATTAACATATATTTTTGTAAACAATAATTGAGAAAAACATTTAGGTTAAACCTCACATTAAAAAAACTCTCAAACTACATTTAAATAACCTTAATTAATAGTTACATATCCTTTTTATTTAATAGTTAACTATTTTAAATAACCTAAATTAATAGTTACATAACTTTTTTATTTAATAGTTAACTAACGTAATCTAATTAATAGTTAAATAACCTTTTTATTTTTGGCATTTTCCCACTCAGTTTTAATGTACGAATTTAAGGGTTTTTTTATATTATTATAATAATTTTATTAAATGTGTTTATTTGGAATAGGTTTTATAGAATTGTAATCTTATTATCAATCATTATTATGTGAATGCTAAGGATTTTCATGAAATATTGTAAAATATTTTTATTAATGTTTTCAAATGAAATATTGTCTTTTTAATTAAATTGATTAATTAAAGTTCAAATCCCCCGTGGGTGCTTAGGCAGTATTATATAGGAAAAAAAATAAAATTGATTAATTAAAAAGTACAGTTTTTTGGGAATGTGGTATTGACTAGAATAGATCCATCTTAACCATGGATTTAGCAAGCACATAGATCAAATACGGTGAGGTGAAAACTTCTAGAATGCAAAAACTTGAGCAACTTGAGAGATTTGATCCCCTTGCAACTTAATAAATTCAAGGTTAAACTAACTAACTAACTATATATATATATATATATTCCAATAAATTTTAACATCTCATATAAAATTTGATAGAAAAATATACCTGAAATGAGACTAAAATGTAGAATAGTAAGACTTACTTTAAATTTGTAACCCTAATATTTTAGTTTTTTCAATTGAGCATATTTTTTGTTTTGTTTAACTATATAGTTGATATTGAAATATTTTAACTATGCAACCACATTGAATTTTTTTATCATTAATAATATTTTTAAATTACCACATATTAATTTTATATGAAGAATTAAATGAATTATGCATCCCTCTTATTATTATTATTAAAAAGTAATTGTTTTTTTACTTTCAATTCTTTATATATATAAACTTTCTCTCTATATATGAAATTAATTTTGAAATAATTTAGTCAATATTGATATTCAAACTAAATTTTGAAATATTTAGTTACTTTATTTACACTCCTCAACTCTACTCTAAGCATCAATAGAGTTTCACATCACCCTCATACTGGGTTGTAGAATGTGTCTCTAAGTGCAATAAGTCATTGTATTGGGCCATGGTATTATAACAAAGTCTATTTATAGATTAAGAATCTCCATAGTAAAGTGGGGTGTATCTTCATAGTTAAAATTTTTGTTACATGTTTTTTAAATTTATATATGTTGAAATTATATATTTATATTCATAATTAATAATAATAATAAAATAAAAAATCATTACATAACATATAAACTCTACTATGAAAACTATGTTGGAATTGACACGTGTAAATAATCTAAATAAAAAATAATATTGACTCTAATAAAAATATAACTAAATATATTACTTAATTAAATTTAATTATAAAAATTATAAAATATTAATAATCTCATTCTTATTATTACAAAGTTAAAGTTAAATAATTGTAACATCCATTACCATATTTTTTTCCTTACTCATTAGAATAACCATCCACACCAATCACTAATTGCAAAGGTATTAAAATGTTATAATTGTATTAATAGTTAACTAATCAATGTTTATGGTCATTGTAATAATGTCCACCTTTGTCACATATATAAGCTTTATACATATATAAGAGTGCATTCAGACCAGGCACATGTGTGTTGCTTTGGTAATACGACGAATAGGCGTTTGGGTCATAGTCCTGTCATGACAAGGCGTATTTCATACTATCGAAAATTAGGATTATGCTTGGCCCATCGAACTTTCCTGAAGGTGAGATCCTACCGTCGATATACTAGGGTTTCAATCCTACGATTCAGCTGGCTCACGGAGTAATTTTGGGCAACTACCCAGTTTTTTCCCTGTTCAGTCGGTCATTTTTCCATTGCTGCATGCCGAGAGGGTTCTGTTCCAAACCCCCACCAGGGTGAGTTCTTATCCGTTCCTATTCATTGCTAAGCTAAACCTTTATTTTGGTTTTCTTCTTTACTTCTACCATTAAGCTCCAGAATCAATTTTTCCAGGCTTACTATTGCTCTGGCTGGAATTGCAGGTTTAAAAATGCTGAATGGACACATAACTTCTTAGGTTTAGGGCACAATAAGTTTGTTTTTGGTTCTTAGTAAGGAAGGGAAATTACCTTTTTCTTTTATTGTCTCCAATCCATATAGTATATCAGCAGGGTTAGTTGCAACCAGGGTTGGAATTTGGATTTCTTTTGACTGTCAAATAAATTTTTTTTTGGACGTTTTGGATCTTCATATTACCCGTCAAAGAGCTTTATGTTTAAAAATTTTCCCTTCACTAATGATGTTTTCATAATAAATTAACCATTCACCAATAAAATTTTGAGTAAAAATTTACCCTTCAATAACACAAATTAATATATTTATCAGAAGAAAAAATACAAAATGACCATAACACACAAATGACTTATTGAATCTTATTATTTATTTATAATTAATAATGATTACATATTTTCTATCTTTTTTTTTTAATATCAACAACCAACCAATAACATGGAACAACCTATTAATACTAAACCTACTTCACACACCAATAATAATAATAACCCCAAGAATAACAAAGACAATCTGGTCATAAATATATCTAACCTCCAACTAAATGAACACATCCTCAACTTATTAAGAAAAGGTTTAAATTCCTCTATCACCCCTTGCAAGATCCCTATTGAAGACATTTTGTGCAACATTGAATATGGCATTAAAAACCTTCCTGGCACTATAAAAGAACAAATCAAACAAGACTGTTACATCACTCTTAGGAAATCAAAACCCCCCAAAAGCAACATCAACAAACATGAGTATTTAGCTCTCAAAACCTTGAACTCCAACCCTGATGTTGTAGTGTTGAAAGCAGACAAAGGAGGAGCCACTGTTATCATGAACAAAAGTGACTACAAAGCAAAAATGCTAGACCATCTAAACAACAATGGCTACTACAGTAAACTCAATAAAAATCCATTAAACAAGATCTCCAGAAAAGTATGCAACTTAATCAAAACAAGTAACATACAAGACAACAAAAATCTCATAGTTAACAATCCATACACACCTAGAATCTATGGAGCTCCAAAGATTCACAAGGAAGGCATCCCTCTCAGACCAATAGTAAACACCATTAATGGGCCCACATACCACCTAGCAAAACACCTGGCTAAGAAACTAAAACCTCTAGTGGGAAACTTTTGTCAAAGACTCGACCCAATTCATTGAGGAAATTAAAAACATCAAACTTGATCAAAATGACATTTTGGTTAGTTTTGATGTCACCTTGCTATATACCAATATCCCCATTAATGATACCATGGAAGTCCTTTGCAAACTAACAGATCTTGACACAGCAAGACTCATAGAAATTTGCATAAGATCCACCTTTTTCAGCTTCATGGAAGATGTTTATGAACAAACATGCGAAGTTGCCATGGGGTCGCCTTTGTCTCCTATTATTGGCAATTTATTCATGGAAGACTTTGAAAACAAAGCCCTCATGGCCTCACCCCTGAAACCTAAATTGTGGAAAAGATATGTGGATGACACATTTATAATATGGCCTCATGGAAGGGAAACCCTAGAAACGTTGAAACAACAGTTAAATAGTTTATCCCCTTCCATAAAATTCACTATGGAAGTTAAGATCAATAAGAGCCTCCCTTTTCTTGATATCCTCATCACTAGGAATGATCATGGCTCTATATCTCACCAAGTATATAGAAAAAAGACTCACACCGAACAATATTTACATGCCTCCTCACAACATCACCCAACCCACAAACTAGGAGTCCTCAACACATTAGCAACGAGAGCTCTCAAAATCTCTGACAAGGAACACCTAGAAAAAGAAAAAGAACACCAAACAAGAATAAAAAATTTGATAATATAATACATAAAGTTAACCTCCCTTACATACTAGGGACTATTGATAAAATCTCCCGCGTCCTAAAAAAGAATAGGATTCTAACCACTTTCAAACCTTTAAACACCATCCATAGCTGTCTTAATCCAATTAAAGACAAAATTGATCCAAAATGTCATAAGGGTGTCTACTTAATTCCCTGCTCATGCAGCAAGCCCTATGTAGGTGAGACTGGGAGATCCTTTAACACAAGAATCCATGAACACTCAGCTGATATTAAACATAATCGATCCAAATCATTAGCTTTAGCAGAACATTCTAACAAAACTAAGCACCAAATTTGTATAGAAGATACTCGTATCTTAGCTAGAAGTGATCATTACTTCATAAGGAAATTCAGAGAAGCCATAGAAATTAGCAAGCACCCTAATAACCTCAATAGAGACGATGGATGGACCATAAGTGAAAACTGGATTCCAATCCTAGCATCCAAATTTACCCCTCCCTAACTATTATTCCCCTATTACAGACCAAATAAAAAATGTATCCCATATAATTGAAAAAATAAATATAAACCTTATAATTAACAGAATTAGAATACAAAAAAATCTCTAAACTAACTCAATTAACATATTAAAAATATCTAACATAAAAATTTCATACATATGAAAAAATTAATCTAATAAATAATTGCAACACAAATAAAATAACTAAATATAAAGTAACATTATAATAAAACATAATAAAATATAGATATAACTAAAAACAACAAAACCTAATAAATAATAATTTAAAAAAGAAATTAAGTAATAGATAGAAATTAAACGCAATAATAAGAAATTAAATTAAACAACAAATATAATCAAAATAAAGAAAAATTAAATAAAAGATAAAATTAATAATAGAATATAAAGTAAAACAAATTAATTAATATAATTAAATAATAAATATAAATTTATGACCCTAAATAAAATAATAATTCAATAATAATTTAATAAATCTTAATATCTGTCGGCAATGCATCTCATACATCTATTTATTAAATTGAATAATAAGACCAGTTTTCCACTAATCTTTCACATCCTGAAGATGAACCACAGTTGTTGGTTCAAAACGTTGATCAAAACAAGAAACCTAATGCGATGAATCCAGAAGATGATCTACACAATTACATTTTTACCTGTACATCTTTCCAATTAACGATATGTCTAGGATCATATATGGAATCATATATGACTAGGTAGTGCAAGTTGATATGTTATAGGCCTAATTCTTTCCAAAATCTGGAAGGGTCCATAATATTGAGGTGCAAATTTTGCACAACCACCCCAACTTAAGGTATTTTTCTTGGGTTTTGCTTACACATATACATGGTATCCCATATGAAATTATCTGTAAGTCTTTTTCTTATCTACATAAGCCTTATGCCTATCTTGAGCAGTTTTTAAATTCTACCGAATCGTTTTCACCGTCTGTTCCATTTTCGCTAGCATGTCGTGTCCTAGTATTAACTTATCCTCAAGGCTTCTCGAATTAGTAGGCATTCTACACCTTTTTCCATACAACACCTCAAAAGGGCTCATTTTCAATGATTTGTGGTAGCTATTATTATATGCGAACACAACTAAGTGAGGATATTCCTCCCACTTGTTTGGTTCTTGCATTACATATATTCTTAACATATCCTCAAGTACTTTATTCACCCGTTTAGTCTGCCTATCTATTTGCAGGTAATATGCAGTACTAATTTGAATCTTAGTACCCAATCTAGTAAAAAGGGCTTTTGAAAATGCGGAAGTGAACTTCACATCCCTATTAGAAATTACCACATTCAACATACCATGTAGTCGAAATATTTCTTTTATAAATATATCTGCAATTTATAGAGTCTTGTATGTAGATTGGATATGGATGAAATGGGTTGTTTTGCTTAATTTATTCACCACTACCATGATGGAATCATTTTGATTCTTAGATCTAGGCATGCATGTTATAAAATCTAATGTAATCATATCCCATTTCCACTCAGGAATAGGTAGTAGGTGAAGCAAACCAACATGGTGCTAATGTTGAGCCTTAACCTGCTAACATTCCAAGAACTTGCATAAATATTTAACAATATCCTTCCTCATACTAGGCCAAAAGTAGACCTTTTTCATTGCAGAAAATAATTTATTATAACCAATATGGGAAGCATAGGGGCTTCTATGAAACTCGTCCAACATAAAAATTTTAACAATTATTTGATTAGGAACATATATTCTTCCCCTAAAAGCCAACAAATTATGATTGTTTATACCATATTTGGATCGATAGTTTTGTGCTTCTTGAGCTTGCTGCCATAGGAATTTGTATTCTTGATCTTTTAAGGTAGCTTCTTTGATCTGTTCAGAAAAGTTAAATTTTATTTGACAATAGGAGATCTAATACATATAATGCAATTCCCTACTTAGTGCATCAACCACATGATTCTCTTTTCCTTTAAGATGCTTTATGTCAAAGCCAAACTCGCTTAGAAAAACAATCCATATGGTTTGGCGTGCATTTAGATTAGGCTACTTAAATAAACTTGTCAAACTGCTATGATCAGTCACTAAAAGGAACCTTTTTCCTAACAAGTAACGACGTCATACCTTTAAGGCGTGAACTACCACGGTTAGTTCCATGTCATAAGAAAAATAACTTTGCTTGTGATCTTTCAACTTACGTGACTCATAAGCTATTACTCTTCATTCTTGCATCGGGACTCCTCCATCATCTTCTTGGCACACTTTTTTTCAAAATGTAAATTATTTTTCTGTATTTGCAAACTTTTAGCACTGGGGTTGTAGTCAATAAATGTTTCAATTTTTCAAAAATGTGCTGACATTCCACTATCTACTTGAAGGCTCTTCCTTTTTTCTACATGGAAGTTATAGGGAAGCAATTCTAGAAAATCCTTCTATAAAGAAATGATAATACCAAGATAAACCCATGAAAGACCAAATGTTTACAACATTGGGAACAAGCCATATCATGATGGTTTTAACTTTCTCAGGATCTACAACTATACCTTGTAATGAAAATATATGTCCCAAGTATTGGATTTGATCTTTGTAAAACTAAAATTTACTATACCTAGTGTATAGTTGATGTTCCCATAAGATTTGTAGCACTATATACAAAAGCTCCTTATGCTCCTCTAAGTTTCTCGAGTAAATAAGAATGTCATAAAAAAAAATTAGAACAAATTTGTCTAAGTAAGGATGGAAAATACCATTCATCAGACTCATAAATGTTGTTGGGGCATCAGTAAGCCCAAATGGAAGAACAATAAATTCGTAATGACCATAGCGAGTCCTAAACACTATCTTACCAATATCTTCTTCCTTAATTCTTATTTGGTCTACCCTAACTGCAAATCATTCTTGGAAAGGTGGCACATTTAACTTGATCAGATAGATCATCAATTCTTGGAAACATATATTTATTTTTGATTGTTAATTTATTCAGTTACCTATAATCAATACACAATCGTAAAGTGTCATCCCTCTTTCTTAACTTCTGTTAGTTCCTGTATGATATGGGATACTCTTGTTTAACTCCTATATTGCAATCAATTTCTTTCAATGAGTCCTTAGTGTTCTTAAAATTGGAAATAACATTCTTGTACAACTGTGTCATACTAGCTCTCAAATCGAAACAAACTTCTATCTCTTTTAAACTATTCAAAGGTTAGTCCTATACAATTTTTCAAAAGGTTTTATAAATTTAATGAAACAAAATAAGAGATTGGTTTGATAATTGCAACACTAGACTCTACAATGATCTTAAGCATAAGAAGGTGGTACATAGGTGAATAATAACTCCTAAATCAGGCCTAGACTTTAGCTCTATAATTCCATATAGCTTAGCCAAAAGAAGGTTGATCACAATGGTCCTATAATTAAAGGGATTGTTTTTATCCTCACATTTAGAAATGGTACAATGATGCTTTATGTCCTTGGTGTAAGGAAGTCATGTTTTCTCGTTAAATTGAAGAGCTTGTTGATTTGAGGGATGATTATAGACCCTCCAATTTTTCAATATTTTTTCTTGGTAGTATTTGATGCCATTGGCTTTCCCTTTTACAAGGTACTTAACCCCATTTTCTATGTCTTCTATAGAAACAAAATATTCCTCTATAGAAAAGGCTTGAATGTTGTCCACAACGTTATGGGATTCATAAAAAAACTTAAGGTAGTATTTTGAGTCCCTCAAGGGAATCACATTGTTTTATTTAGTTTTATGAATCAAAATTTACCTCCAAAATTTCTTAGGATAGTCTAGCTTAGAAGGTGTAAAAGCTTCTATTTCTTTTGTATTTATAAAATATGTTTCTTTCCTTTTAATTAGGGCTTTGTACCTATTTATCTTGGTGGATTTTAAGGACTCGTTGGAAGCATCTTTAATGGATTTTATAGAAATAATATACTCTTAATCATACCAACGGTTGGACACTCTATATTTCCTTTTTACATGACACTTCAATAAAGAACTTGTAGATGGAAGTGGAGAGGGCTATTGTAAAAGTATTGAATATTGTCCTTATATGATAGGATATTTAATTCACAATTTAAACCATTCAATAAAAGATCACCTTTATTTTCCTCGAAGATCAAGTGCTTTTACTTAAAAGGTTTCTCTTCAATATGGATTTTGTGAATGACAAAGTTCAAAGTTAGGGTTAAAGGTCTATGATAAGATTCAAAATCATAGTCATTTAAGATGTCAAAATTTACTATTTGGTTGTACACATGGATATTAAATATGACATAATCTATGATATTATCGCCATTCCCATGAATGCAAGTCATCTAGTTTGATTTCAACCACTTATTAGATCATTGCAAATTATTAGATCTTAAAAACTATAGAGCTTTATTAGATTGGTACCAAACAAATTCTCAACCACATCGTCAAATTTTCTTTATGTTTTCTAGCTAAAGTCATAGAGGATTAGGGTTGGAATCATTGCTTAAAATAATAACTTGATTACTTGATATTATAGCATTAAGCACTCCTAGCAAGAGGATAATATCATCATTTCTTATATTATAAATATCATATTCTAAGCCACTTTAAGTACAATTTTATCTAGATTGTTTATCTTATAAAAGGAAAAAATACTAAATAAAAAATAACCTATTAATAAATAACTATTCTTAGGATTAATATTTGAAATCTCCATCCACTTGTATTGATTAAAAATGTATTTATGTAAAGCCATTGTGAAGAAAACTCTTTTTATGTAACAAGCTATGCCTCTAATTTCTTCATGGTAAGATCTTTTGGTCCACAAGATAAATAATTTTATGCTAGAGATGATCCTGGTGGCTATCAGTGGTCACCCACCTATTCCATTGTCTCATAGCACAATTTTTTATGTTGGCAATTTTTCGAAAGTGTTTAGGTCCTAAACTTCGAGAGCGCTTTTGAGGCCCTAAATGGTGCTTTTTGGGGAAAGAAGCATTTGAAATTGGGGTGAAGTCATAAATGTACTTCTCTTATATACCTTTCCAATGGGATATTGTGTGTGCCAAACGAAGATCATATGCCAAAGTTATGATCCTTAGAAGTTGACGTTATAGCTTTACCCCATTGGGGCCCATAAGAATTTTGTGCTTCATCTCCTAGGGTTAGGTTTTTAGATGTTTAGGTTTTTTCATTTCTTCTTTATGATGAAAATGAATTTGAGCCTTATTATAAGATAGTTTGGTGAAGGCATGTATCCATCACATCTCTTCTTAGAGATAAGCTACCACCATTCAAACTAGTTTATTTTCATTTTGCATTTATACAGCTCATCATTTTCCATTTATTAATAGAAGTCAATTTTCATCTTAATTCTATTTTTTGATTATAAAGATATATATAATTTATTTTGGTCCCTTCATAAATGCATAATAGTGGTATCAAAGCCATATGATCTTTATCTCTTTTTATGTGCATGTCCCCAACGAGGTTAGGGTATAAGGAGTTGGGAATCGAACTGCTTGAGCCCTTACAAGGTCATCCTTGCTAGTCATGATGGCCTCTCATGGTGAAAGAAAAGAAGGAAGAGGGAGCATGAGATCCTATTAAACTATTGCTTGAATAATCCCTTGAGAAACAAAGGAATGAGATGATGGATATTTTTTCCCAAATCCTTCAACAAATTCCAATAGGTGACACATCTTCATCAAGTGGACAATTTGGAGGCATTGTCCTTTTAAGGTACAAGTTAATTTTGATATTCCTATATTCAAAGGAAAAATAGATTCAAATTCCCCAGGTAAATGGTGAAATATGATAGAAGGATATTTTTTGGTCCCAACTTTTCGCATAGAGAAAATATTACTTTTTCACTTCTTAAGGTTTCCCTCATCTAAAGGATTTGTGGGAAACTTACCGTGAGCAGAGGACCATGGAGGAATCCACACTATTTTTAGTTGCACCAAATTAGGACTCTTTTATGGATGTTGTTAAGGAACAATATTACCCTGTTGGAAGCTATGGAGACTAGTACATAAGATGGACCACTCGACGACAGGAAAGGGACCAAGTAGTGCTAGAGTTCACAAATACCTTTCATACATTGTGTACCAAGCTAGGTACTAAAGACTCTTGAGTGACATTTGGTGCTCAAGTATCATGGTTTTCTACATAGATACATATAGATATAAATAGAGTTCCTGGACATCTCCTCACTTAGTGTAACGTACCAATATGTTATCAAAATTTAGAAAAAATTTAAATAGAAGAAGCGAGAATTTGGATCTACGAATCCTTCATAGTAAAAGGAGGGAAAGTGCATTCCAAATCATAGAATAAAGGATATATCCAGGTTGGACCACCACAAAACAATATATCTAAGCCACATACAAAGAATGTTAATGGGAGGACGAAGAAAGACACATGAAAGTGGTGTGAATTCCATAAGATCCCCTCTTACAACACCAATGAATGTTGTACAAGGAAGTCATTGTTGGGCAAGTTAAAATATTTGGAGTTAGATGTAGGTTCTAAATCTGAACTATGCCTAGACAAGGGGAAACATATCATTGATGCAGAACCCAATGCCACCATTTCCACCACTAATGTCCAACAAAGAGAGATCGAAGATCCAAAGGAAGGTGAGCACCTATTTCACTCACAAATGTCGGTGAAGGATGTTGCATTGTGTTTCATTGTTAATAGTAGGAGTGACAAGAACTTGATATCAACATAGGTCATTAAGCGGTTGAGCCTATCAAAAAAATCACACTCATATCTATACACCATTAGGTGTCTCCACTAAGGGTGAGATCTTCATGTCAGCCAACAATGCCACCGTCCCTACAGCATAAAGCCTTTCAAGGATGAGGTATCATGTGATGTTTTTCGCCTTGAAGTGTTGAAAAATAATACTGAGAGGGGGGGTGAATCAGTATTATCTAGACATTTTACCAAATCTTCCTTATTTATACTTTGAATTATTTTTGCATATCAGTACCATAAAATAATGAGCATGAACAAG
>APFE030490060.1:16302-27729 GCA_000404065.3 Pinus taeda
TGCAACCTGCAGAGAGCTACAACTCTCTCTCGTTTCCAGTCTCTCCTGGAAGGGAGCTACAACCCCCTACTTCTTTTCTTACAAGGACCACTTTTCATAAATTTTCAAACTGGGTCCATATACATGAAATGATCATCAAGTACATATAAATTACAGTCAACTGTAGTAACCAGATCAAAATAACAGGACTGAACCTAGAACACCTTATCAACAGAAAAATTCAGTCAACAGATAGTCCTGAAATAGATACGCAACTTTCCTTTCTTTGGCCTGCGCCGGTACGCACTTCACCCTCTGCTTCTCTGCGTATACCCGCAGATCTCCTTCTGTTGCACTGCGTGCCCACGCACTGCTTCTTTTGTCGTGCTGTGTACAGTACGCACCCAAATGCAATATCGCGTCGCGTACTGCTACAGTAGGCATGCACCCAAAAGAACTATCGTGCCGCGTACTGTTACAGTAGGCACGCACCTGAACCATTGCTGCTCAGCATACCCACACAATTCTCCTTTGTCTGCTCTGCGTACCTGCGCAGCTCGCCTTCTTCTGCTTTACGTACCCACGCAGAGGCACCGTTAAACACCTGCATACTTCAGATTAGGGCTGAATTTGCAGATCACCAGTGTGCTACAGTTAGACGGATGCCCAGATCTGATCAAGCGCTAGGGAGATCACCCTTTACAGATTCGCTTTCCACTTTCACTTTCATATAGATCAAGCCTTTTGAAACAATAACCCAATAGATCAGATCTTAAGATATTCAACCCAAAAGCATACTCAAGCCAAATGATCTCCTTTGCTTTATATAGGCAAGGTCTTCCTCAAATCAAGGATCATGGGGCTCAATAATAATAATAAAATAAAACAATACCACGGGCCAAAACCATGAAAACACAATACCGTCGGCTAAATACCAAGGGTAAAACATAAGAAACCCCACGTGTGCGCGCTTTACTATTTTGAAGTGTGCACTGGGGGTACGCACCTCGTGAATGGGTAACCTGCGTGTCTGGACGCAGTCCCTGCACAGCGTACCTGCGGGTACGCATCTTCTGAACTGTTCTCTTGCGTACTTCTTAATTTTCATCATATTGAGAGCCTTTCCATGGGTGTTGCCATCAAGTACAACATCTGGAACATATAACCATACCAGAAACATAATGCCAACATGAAGTTTGTGATGTTTGGTTAGGCCAACAATACTTGTGGAAGCGTCATGTTGTATGGGAGTCTATAATTCATAGTCTTATTATTGCTTTAGGTAGGAAATTATACAAAATACTAGAGGTAGCCCTCCATATTTCCATTTCTTTGATCTTTGCTAAGAAATGCAGTAAGGGAATCTCTCATACTGAGAAATTTGTCCTCTTCCTAATTCACTCTCAAAGTAAGGAGAATATTGTGGCCACATCCATGGCCTCCACATAGTGCTCCCCTGTGAAGTAGATGAAACTAGATAATATTATGAAATAATACAATGAAATCTTCTCCTCACCCACTAGGGTACCTCTACATTGTTAAGTCAAGCTCTCATTCAATCTAACCCCTGGTGCACCTCTACCTAATGGGCCAAGATACCACCACTCCCTTCTAGAAAATGAGGAAATCAAGATATAAATTTAAGATCTGCTTCAAAAGGGGCACATCCAACCAAACTCCTCACTTGTGGAAGCCCAATTGTACTTGTGTAGAAGAACGGTGGGACTTGGCGACTTTGCATTGATTATTGAGCCTTTAAAAAAATCATAGTCAGGAACTGGTATCTAATTCCATAGATTGATAACCTTTTTGACCAACTCAAAGCAACCAAGTTCTTTAGTAAGATTGATTTGATGTTTGACTACCACCAAGTCCCAATAGAACCAACTGATGTGTGGAAGACTGCTTTCAAGTTGGAGGAGGGTCTTTTTGAATGGTTGGTCATGCCATTTGGTTTGACGAACGCCCTAGAAAAATTCATGAGGCTGATGAGGATATATTATATCCTTTCACCAACTCTTTTGTGGTTGTATAATTGGATTATATCCTCCTTCAACAAATATTGGGTAGAACACTTGCAATAAATTCAACAGGCCCTTCACACTCTACGACAACACAAGCTATGTGCTAAATTAGAAAAATGCTCCTTCGACATGGAAGAGGTCTAATACTGAGGATATATTATTGATGAGAAAGGTGTGCATGTGGATCCAACCATGATCCAAGTCATTCAGGATTGGTTGGTACCAATGGCCCTAACAAAGTTTCATAGCTTCTTTGGACTTAATAACTTCTATTATAGATTCATGATGTGGCTCTCTTATATCACTTGGCCCTTAAGTCAAGTGACTAAGGGTGAAGCAAAAGAATTATTTTTTTGTCCTTAGTCACAACATAAGGAATTCGATTAACTAAAACACTACTTTTTCTTTGCACAAGTCCTCACCCTGCCATACCTACAACATCCATTTGAGATTTAAATAGATGCCTTTAACTATGTTGTTGGTGCAGTCCTCATTTAACAAGGAAGATTGGCATCCTATCAAAGTGAAACACTCTTTGATACTATCTAGAGATACCCAACCTATGATAACGAGATGTATTCCATCATGCAAGCCTACTGACAATGGAAACATTATATTCTAGGGAAGGAGATAATCATCCACATGGATAACAATCCTCTCCAATTTATATAAACATAAGGGAAGTTACAGAATGACCATCATAAAAAATGGTCCACATACCTAAAGAAATTCCATTTGAACATCAAGAAGGGTAGCACTAATCATGTTACAAACTGCCTCAGCCAGCCCCCAGTTGTGGCACTCACCACCGTTATCAACTCTTGTGGGTGCGATACCTATGGGTGGATACAATTATATAAAAATGACTTAGAATTCATTTCCACATACAAAATGTTAACGACAGGTAAGAAAGTTCCAAACTTCCACCTCCAGGATGCACTGTTGTGCAACCTGGGATAACATTTTGTTCTTTCGAGTGAGAAGGCCAAGATGATATGGGAAGCACATTACAATTGGGTAGCAGGGAATTTGGTGTGGAGAAGATAGTGGCATTACTATAGAAGCATTTTTAATGGCTAAAAATTTGATATGATGTTGGCAAGTATATCAGGTCTTACACTGCCTGTGTCATTACCAAACAAGTCATTAAGAAGCAAGGCCTATACACTCTACTTCCTACTCCTAGCCAACCTTGGGAATCCATATTGATGGACTATATGTCTATCCTTCCTTCTACCAAACATGGTAATGACTATTTATTTTTGGTCATTGATATATTTTCTGAGATGGCCATTCTAACTACATGTAAGAAGAGTATCACAATAGAATCTATTGTCAATCTCTTCTTCAAATGAGTGTGTGTACATATTGTGATCCTGCAGACCATCATATCAAATTGGGATAACCGATACCTAAGCACATTTTGGTCAAGAATCTGGTCATTGTTGGAAGCTCAAATCAATTTCCTTCTACCCCCAAACTAATGTCGAGACAAAGGTTTTCAACAAGATGATCATGCACATTTTGAGCATGTACAAATCTAAGCACATGGGATGAGAGTCCCCTATGTTTAGCATAACTACAAAAAATCTCTCCATAGCTCAACTAGACACAACCCCTTTCAGGAGGGCTTGGGATTTTGACCATTAGGTCACATTGGTATTGCATTGCCCCTTGCAACTACACAGGAAGAATATACATAGGTTCAATCTAGAGTCGAGAAAAATACCAAGTTTATTGAATGGATTCAACACATTCACTAAAAGATACATGATATCTTGAAAAAATTAATACTAAGTACATACAACCCCATGATCAACACCAGGTTCCACACAAGTTTTAAGTGGAAGATAAGTTTTTGTTGCATTTGCAAAAGGAATGCCTTGCAGGGATCCATCAGAAGTTTCGACCACTCCACTATGGGCCTTACACAATCACCAAAGTTGTGGATGACAATGTTTTTGAGCTAATTCCTTGGCCTGTACCTAGTGTTTAATGTGGACTTCCTTTGGCCATACTTTCCACAGTTGTTAGACACATTATAAATCATAAAGCAACTGACATTGACAAATATCAACTCAGATTTTATTGAATAGACCACAACTGATCATATAATGGACACACATATTAAGAGCACTCACCAAAAGAGAGTCCAACTATATCAGGTTGTTAATGCAGGCTAGCTCTTGCACTAAGGCAAGTGGCTCACTAGAGGCCAAGTTCAACAAAAGTTTATCCATCTAATGGAGGCACTCAATACACTGGAGACCATTGCTTCTTATGGAGGGAGGAAATAACTCGATGGAAATTAGTGGCCACCCATCTATTCCATTGGTTCATATCAAAGTTTTCTATTTTGACAACTTTTTACATTTTTTAGGTCTTGAACTTCGTAAGCCATTTTGAGGCCATAAACAACATTTTATGGGGAAATTTCAATCAATATTAAATGCAATAAAAAAATGTATAATCATAAAATGTACTTCTAAAATAGAGCTTTCCAATGGGTTATCGTATGTTCCAAACAAAGATCATATGCCAAAGTTGTGACCCTGAGAAGTTGACGTTCCAACTTACCCCATCGAGGCCCATAACCCTATGGCACTTCATCTCCTAGGGTTAATTTTTTGTATGTTTATGGTTTCTTATTGTTTCTTTATGATGGAAAATCCTTCAAGCCTCATTATAAGACAATTTGATGAAAGGCGCATAACCGTTATATCCCTTCTCAGAGATAAGCTACCACCATTCAAGATAATTTGTTCTCATTCTACATTTATACAGTTCAACATTTTCCATTTATTAATAGGATTCAAGTTTCATTTCATCCCTATGTTTTGGTTATAAATATGTATATCATTTCATTCCCTTCATAAATTCAGATCAAGATACCTTTGATTCTTCATGCTCCCAAGTTGCAACAAGTAGTATAATAACAATTTCACTTTGGATCCAACTTAACATGGGCCCTTTGTTCTATGAAAGTTAAGACAATTCCAAGAGAAGACTCAAAGTGTCCCAAATTCCTATTTTCCCTCCATTTTAGCTTTCAATGCTAGCATATAACATAACCTCATATTTCTTCTCTTATAAACCAAAAATTATAAGGTTCAAAGGTTTTTTTACAATCATGGTTTATGGTCTAATTCTATAAGTTTATTGTTTCCTCTTTATGGGTTTTATATCCAAGTATTGTAAACTATTTAGAAAATTGTTATTTAGATTTTACTCTTATTCCATAGATTGAAATTTTCTAGATTATTAACATTTCCTTGTGATTTTTTTCTAATGTGATCTCCAATATCTATAACATAACTTAATCTTCAATCATAATATTTTACTATTTATTTATTTGTTTCTATACATTATTTTCAAATCATCTAAATTTATTATCATATATTCGACTATGTTTAAAATTTAGTTTTTCCAGTATTTTTTATATTCACAAATATTATATGAAACTATGTTACTAAATAAATTATATTTTAATAAAAAAATCTTTAGTAAAAATAATCATAAAAATGCTTTATTTTAAAAATATATCAATATAATTATTAATATCCAATTAACAATCCCATTAAAGGAAAATTCTGAAAAATCTAAATAAATAACATAATTTTAAGCTAAAACTTTTATAAACATTGCTATATAACTATATTCAATAAAACTACAACCACCATGAATTTTGGTTACTAAATGTATTTTAAAAAATAATTTTGTTTCACATCAATCTATAAATATAAATAATAGATCATTTTTTGTGATCTATAATGAATTAAGAAAAGTATTTTGGTAGAAATCACATAAAAGAAATTTTTGGCTGACCCGTTTCAAATCAACAAATGTCGTTCATCATCAGGACCAGATGAAAAGGTAGACCATGACAAAGACTTAAATAGAGAGCAATGTAGAGACCATAATTTCAAGTACCTACTATATTTGAACAATAATATTTAAATTATGATATTAATTTATTAATATATTAGTGTTCAAATATAGCCATTACTTGAAATTATGGTCACTACTTGCTTTCTATTTAAGCCTTTTCCATGGTCTGCCTCTTCATATGGTCCTCATAATGAACCATACTTGTTGGTTCGAAACTAATCGGCCAAAAATTTCTCACATATAATTTCCACCGAAAAATTTTCTTAATACAATAGATCATATTAATAATAGTTGCATACACCAATTTATCATTTTAATATATTTTTGTTACTCCATGAAATTTGGTTATTAAATATGCTTTAAAAAAATTTACTCACATCACTTTCTCTCTGTCATTTTTCGAGGTTGTGTTGGCGAATTCCCTGTGACTTTAGAGTGGCTCAGTTCCCAAACATGCCTGTATACCCTCCATTGTTGTTTGCATAGTTTAACTTTATTACGTTTTCGGTGGAAAGATATGAAATCAGAAAACACAATCTTTCTGATTTTGGAAAGGCGATGCAAGCAGAACTAGGGCATCACGATGAGCTACTGGGTGTTAGTTTGAGCTACTGGGTGTTAGTTTGGGAGATATATGTTTGTTTCTCACCACTTCGAATATCAAAACGACTTATTGTATGGGAATTCTTGATCCATTCGCTCCACAAATAAAAATTTCCTTTTAAAAAGGCGGTTGATATTTGCGAGGCTCATGCTGTGGAGTTGATAGTTGTGGCGAAGAGACCAAATCTGAAGGAGTGGCAAAGAGTTCACTATCTAGTGGGTTGTAATATTATAAAAAGGCTTTAGTTTTTGTAGCATGGTTTGATAGCATCATATTAACCTTGATCATATATTTTATGATATGTAATAACTGGTATTTTGTGGGAATAGGGGTTTTACAATAGATTAGAGGTTGAATGGATGTGGTTTTCATGGTAGGGTTTTCGCAGGAGTAATTAGGTTGTCGTATTGTGAACTTGTCACGGATGATGTTAAATAAAGACCAAGTGGAAGGGAGAATTGAGTATAAGGAGGAAACTATTAATTTTATTAATAATGTGTTAGAGGGACAAGTGAAGTTTGGTTTAACCTTGTTGTAAGTCATTTGAATGAGTTGTAAGAATCTAACAAGCTACATCATTTGGGATCTAGAGTCGGGAGGAGGTCACCATGTCAATTTTGGAGAAGCTAGTGTAGGAGCTAGGTGTATAAGGCACCATAACCTCAGGATAGATGTTGAAAAAGGTGATGAAACTTCTAAGTTATAAATTCAAGGATCACAACTACTTAAGAATTTCATCCCTTGCTTGGAGTTAAGAAATTGATCCTACAAATCAATGAACACTAAGTGCATTATCATAGGGGACTATGGTTTATTGCAATCTAGGTTTTAATCCAAAAACAAATTGAATGAGGTACCTAAAGAGATTGATTTCTTTCTAATTATGTTATTAATAACTATGACTATTTTTCTATTTTTGGCTTCATTGGCATGAACTTGAATTTTAAGCTACTTAGTAGTGACATTTTTCTAGTTTCGGCTTCATTGGCATGAACTTGGATTTTAAGCTACTTAGCAGTGTCCTAGTCTTATATCTGGAGGTCGTTTGATTCAATGTTATTAGGACTCAAGAAAACTAGAGGTGAAAATGTATCAAAAGGGAAGACCATTAACTTGAACCTGGGAAGTAAAACTAAACTAAATGTTATAATTGAGATGGGGGATCGAGCATTGCTATGGCATTTTCCTAAGAGGAGAATGAGTAGTGTTGAGCTAACGAATTGGACCTCACTCACCTTCAAGCTACTGGTGGGGATCTCTTGCATACCCTAATTATACTAAACTGATGGTTCATTTGGTTTTTTATATTGACCAAAGAAGTAGGAAAAAAATTGCAGTGACACTAGAAGTGTGATCCAAAATGGATCCAGTTTTGCCTTAAGATCAAAGTCTTCAATTGTATATGAAAGTATGATCAAGTATAATTTCTCGTCAAAGATTCCAACGGTGTGAACAACGCCTAAATCCGAGTCCGGATGAAGAAGTTAAAGCCAGTCAAAGTTTTCGGAAAATTATGGCAAAAAAGTTAAAAAGTCAAAGGTCAACAGTTAATGGTCAACAAGGTGATTTCAGAAGGACATGTGTCGTCCTGAGAATACACCATTTGTCCTGGATGATGTTAGCCGAGGAGGTGACGTGTCGCAGTGTAGTTGATTGATATGGGCAATCCGGTGCTGACATGTGGCAACTTGGATTTTGCCCAATATGGCCTTACTTCCAAAATTTTGGGATCAAGGAGTATCGAACCCCTGACCTCTTGGAATGACTGATTTTTCACTGAAAGGGCCGCGATGAGTCTTATTTGGATTATGGATGACTCTGTATTTATGTTTACAGGATTTGAGCCGCTGGAAAAAAGGGTCGACGACTGGGGTCAGCGCCACGATCACCAGACCTGTTAATTTGTTTCGGAATTATCCCACATGTAACAGGATATGGTAACTCACATACCATATATATGTAGTGTTGAGATTTTCTGTTTTTTAATAAGATAGGCAAAATCTCAGTAGATGAAAACAATAGGAATCAGTTCCTAGATTAGCTCCAGTTTGTTGGCAGGGAGTTAATGCATCCTAAATTTGAGTTGAGAGGATTATGAGGCAGTTAGATCCTCTTTGCTATATAACAGGAAACCATTCGGATTGTTTGCTAAGAGGGTGAGAGTTTTGTGAGGATTTCATTTTGTAATCTCCTGTTTGATTAATAAATTGCCAATGCCTATGTTGTGTGGATGTAGCCCAGATTGGTTGGGTGAACCACGTTAAATTCTTGTGTCTTATGTGCTTGACTTATCAACTGTATATTTTGTTTAATTTCTGTTGTGCATCTGATCTCCAACAAGTGGTATCAGAGCAGTTGGAGGTGCAGCAAGTGTTGGAGGTGGAGCGTTGGCTACATTGAAGTCGACTATTGATTGTGTTTTCTAGATCATGAGGCTAGAGTGGCTGGATTGTGTGTTTTCTAGATCGTGAGGCTGGAGTGGTTGGATTGCGTGTTTTCAAGCCTCGGTCGATCGGCGCAGTGGACATTGCGTGTTTTGTAGCATATTGTGCAGCTGGTGCTGGCCATTTGGAGTTTCTGGCAGGCATAGCCCTGCTGCAGAGACAAACAACCCGAGTGCGGATTGCATGATTGCTGGAATATTTGAGTTTAAAATATGTCTGCAAATTCAGGGTATGCAGAGCGATCACCAATATTCCTCTCATATTTGTAAACTTTCATCAAGAAGAGCGTCATCTTAGGGTTAAACAGATGTTGTGCGCTCTCGATCATCACTGATGCTGGAGCCTTATCTGCGTGGAGGTATTACGACCTGCGTGGAGCCGTTTTTTTGCTGCGTGGAGTCTGTTATGCACGTGGAGTGCGTAGGAAGGCTACTTTGGTACGTGTTTAATTTTCGCTATGTATGCGTGATATAATTTTTGGTTCTGCTTTATATCCACCGGTTCTTCAAAGCTTGAATCTGGTAATTGAATGCACGTGAACGCATATTTTTTTTTGTGTGGTTTTGCTTTGCTGTGAGCGTTGGTCTGTGGTTTTGTTTTGCTGTGAGCGCCGGTTTTCTGAGGCGCTGTGGCTGTGCTAGACGGGGTTTTTTGTGAGGGCGTGAGCCAACATCCCTTGCGCGCACATGTTTGGCGTAACACCAAGGTTCATTTCCCACGGTATAATGCACCACTTTTTTTTATGTATGCGGTGTCAACAAAACAAAGCAAAAGAGTACTCAACGTTTGTGCTTTGAAAATCAAACATTTGTATACTCAATTTTTTTGCAACTTGGTGGTATTATATAGTTGCATGAAACTTGTTTACTAAAACAAGCAAAGTCCGAATTGTGTAGAATTATGCATAATTGTTAATAATGCAAGCAAAGTCCAAGGCTCCAAACAGTTTCATTTGTGCAAACTACTTTCGATGTTTTTTGATAATTGTTCCTTTAAACAGAGCAAAATTATTTACAAATGGGTCGCCCTGGAGTAGTTTATTTGAAAGTTTTTTAAAGGCAAAGGCAGAAAGGCATAGGCAGTTTTTTTTATTGCTGGTATTTAAAGTTGGATATTGGAGATTATTGTGTTTTTTTTTTTGTTGATACAAAATGGCGAAAACTCAAAGTGCCCAGTTTGAAATTGAGAAATTTAATGGCAAGAATAATTTTGAGATCTGGAAGGTGAAGATGCATGATTTGCTTGTCCAACATGGCATGGAAAAGGCGTTGTTGGGCAAGTCCAAACAGCCTTACAACATCACAAATAGTGAGTGGGCCGAGATGGATGAAAGAGCGATTAGTGTTATTCGACTGTGTCTAGCTGATGATGTCCTGTTTAATATTGTGTCGGAGATAATAGCTGTTGGTTTGTGGACGAAACTGGGGAAATTGTACATGACCAAATCCTTAACCAATAGGATTCTCCTGAAGCGACAGTTGTATGGTTTGCGAATGAAGGAAGGTACATCGATTGCTGATCGTTTAAATGCTTTTAATACTCTTCTTGTGCAATTACAAAGTATAGAAGTAAAAATTCCATCCGAGGATAAAGCTATTACTTTATTGTGCTCGTTGCCCGAGTCATGGAATCATTTTGTTACTTCTATAATTCTTAGTTCATCAGAAACTATTGAGTTTGATGATGTAGTTGCATCCTTATTATCGGAAGAAACAAGGAGGAGGTCGCATTCTGAAACCTCTACATCAGAAGCTATGATGGTTAGAGGTCGTTCGAAAGAAAGATGCCCCAGGAAGACGAGCGACTCACGTTCAAAGTCGAAAGGGAAGAAGAGTAAGATAAAGTGCTGGTTTTGTGGCAAATCAGGGCATTTAAAGAAGAACTGCTGGAAGCGACAGCAGCAAACTTCAAAAGCAGAGTCTTCGACAGAGAAGAAGGAGGCAAATACGACAGATACAGGTTCGACATCTGGTTCAGGTATGAGTGACGAAGTATTATCAGTTAATGTGTCAAATCATGGTCAACATTGGTTGTTAGATTCTGGTGCATCAAACGACATGTGTATCCATAAAGAATGGTTTAAGGAATATAAATCAATTAATGATGGAGTTGTGTACATGGGTAATGATGTAACATGTAATATTGTTGGGATTGGGAGCATACAACTACAAATGTTTGATGGGACAACCAGAATATTCACTGATGTGAGGCATGTACCAAATTTAAGGAAAAACTTGATTTCATTAAGAGCACTTGATTCAAGGGTATAAAACTATAATTCAAGGTGGAGTAATGAAAATTTACAGAGGCATTATACTGGTTATGAAAGCTAAGAAAGTAGGAAATCTATTTCAGTTAGAAGGAGGTACAGGGTCAGCTTTTGTGTCTACTATGTCTGAACATGACAGTAGTTCCATTCACTTATGGCATCAAAGGTTGGGGCATATGAGTGAAAGAGGGTTGAAAATTTTGGCTGATCGCAAGTTAC
>APFE030490071.1:30285-44603 GCA_000404065.3 Pinus taeda
ACTAGCTTAACTAACTATTATTTATGATTATTATATTTTACATTATATTTATATTATTTATATATTTTATTCGTTACAGAGGGTTAGTGAAACCACCACTTCAAACAATTGTCGTGTGAACAGGAGTCACCACACTGTTAGCCAGAACTGCCGAAGATGACTACCAGGTGGCCGCCAGAGGTTAAACTGCTCAATCACATGCCAATGGTCAAGCTATTTTGTGCCATTTACAGAATGTCAGCATCCAACACTGATCCAAAGTTTATTTTGGGTTTCTTTTGTTGGTTTTATGCTATTTTAATTCAACCACCATGTAGCTAATGCCTAATGTCACAATGTGACAAGACCAAGGCCAATAAACCTCCAATGAAACACATTCATGCCTATCTTAGCCTGAGAGAGTTTGAATGAACGTAAAGAGTCATAAATTCAACATTTTGTTCATGGGGAAATGATATTAGAGGTTTTGAAGACTTGTGCTCAGATTCCAAGAGAGAGAGAGGTAGTTTTTTTTTAGTGTATCTTGGCCGTTCAGAGGCAAAATTGGGAACTGAGACAGGCGTTAGAAAGCTAGGAGAGAGAGATTTCTGTTGACAGAGACCAGAAGTGCCTACATGCACATTCGTTTTTTTTTTTTTGTAAAATACCTCTTTTAATCAATCTTAATAAAGCAGACGCCCATCCTGAAAGCAGACCCAGAGATGTAGTCCATCAAGGACAAACTCCATAATCAATGTTTGTTGTCTTCTATCTATGTTTTTTATTCAAATTCATGTTTAATTATGTTTCTTAAGTTCTTTATTAAGTCTTAAATCAATTTCTTTCCTTCAGTCTTCCACATTCAACACTTAAGGTTAACGATCAATTCACTGTTGGTAGATAATCAATTCTACTTCAATTTAGTTTATGATCAATATTAGATCACTCATTCACTCACTTCTCATGGCCTCCAAGTGACTGTAAGCCTCCAATTTCTCCCATAGGCCTACTTCCCAGTGACTATGGAATTTTCTATTCAATTCTATGCCAACGACTTGAAATTATGAGTTACTTTTTCAGGGTTAGGACTTAAGCCTCTAGCCAAAACTCAATGAAAATTCTAGAGAATCTGATAAATAATATAGAAACAAATATTTTAAACTAAAAACTTGAACAAGGATTTGACTTGACCACTCCCAACCTGGACATGAATTCTGTTAAACACATGGTAAACATGCAACCTACAGGTCATGAATGCATATCTAAACATAGGGATATGAAACTTATATAAGGTTTAACAAGAAGGACAATTCATTCTCACAATAGTTGTCATTACACCAATTAAGTCATGCATTCATTAAACAATCATTGATTAATTAAAATATGATAAGGGACATACTTACATCTATCATGTAAACATTCTTATAACCAGCATATACTAGGTAGATAACAAGGATAGAACAACCACTAAAGACACATAATAACAAGTATAATTACACATAAAAGACAAGAGGAAATTATCTCTTACTAATCATATGAAAAATCCAACCAAGTCATGGACATCCACGTATCATCTAACCATAGTTTTGGCTAAACCAAATACTTCTTTCAGCCAACCACTCATGTGCCATATTCCAAGCATGAATGTGGGATCTCATGTGATAAACAAATCAATAAAGAACCAAGCGAATCTAGAGGTTAAACCACCTCCACACTCATCATACCGTGATCTCACCTAAACCGGTCCCGAGATCACAAAACCAAAATGAACTTTGGATTCCTCATAATTCCTTCACCATCCCTTGAGGAATTTTCTTGAGACCACCTCACCCAGATCCAAAACCTTTTGAAAATTTAAATCTCAAACTTTAAAGAATCCCATCACACCATGTTTATCTAGAAACGGAAAGGCAAGGCTAAAACTACTGTCGAGACTTAGAAAAACCCATTCCAATGACAAAAAATGAACCAAATACACACATGCACATACCATGCATGCCAAAACTAGCTAAGAAATAACACATACAACTTGTTACCTATTAGTATTCATGTTGAAGTTTCTTTATCAAAATTTTCCTTTCTTTATCCTTGCTTTTCTTTGTTTTCCTTGTCCTTCCTTTGCTTCCTTTATTTCCTTGTCCTCTTAGTGCTCTTCTCCTCTCTGAAATTAATTCCAAAATTAAACTAACAAAAGGCCCCAAACTGATGCTCTGTTGTATTTTTATTATTGATGCCTCTAATGTCTTCAGTTTCCTTCAATTTCCTCCTCACACGCAACATGTGACCTTTCACCTCCATTTTTTCCTATTTTCCTTTATTTTCATAAATAAATACCAATAATGACTTTTTTCCTTTCCAAATCCTTTTCCATTTCCCTTGCCAATTTCCCCTTAGCCATAATACACAACAAGTGATGCCCACTAGGATGTTTTTCCAACATTAAACTTGGAATACGTGTCCCATGACCTTGGTCTTATTTTGCCTTTATTAACTTTATTACATGAACTTTTAACCAAGGGTTGTTACAGACCCCACCCCCTAGGGGAACATTGTCCTCAATGTTCTATGACACCTACAACTAGAAAACCCACTAAAAACCAAAAAATACTTCCCATAGAGCTTTATAACCTGGCTCGTTAGAGTATTTACAAGAAAAACCTACTCAAAATAAAAACCATCTTGACAAACATAACAACTTGACAACCATACTACTTATTGGAGCTTTATAACACAACTCATTGTGGTATTTATAATAACAACCATACATAAATTGTAAAAATACCAAAAACTCATTTGCCTCCACTAGAAAACATTGAAGGATACATAGCCTACATTTTATTAACCATCTCCCATATAGTTTGATCGGGCCCAAAGTGCTTCCATTGCACTTTAGCTTGTTTGATTGCTCTATTCCGGAGCATGGGCTGTTTCTAGTGCAATATGCACTGCGGTTCCAACTAGAATTATCCTTGTGGTTCCACCTACAATAAATACTAATCAATAACATGATCAAAATATTTCACATATATTTTAAGAAATGAAACATGGAAAACATCATGGAATTTCACTATCAGAGGCAGTGCAAGTTTGTAGGCCACAGGTCCAATCCTCTCAAGGATGTTGAAAGGCACGTAATACCGCGGGGCCAACTTGGCACATGATTTAATCCTCAAGGAGCTCTTCTTGGGTTTGATGTGAAAATACACATGCTCCCCAACCTAAAAATCCTTAAATGGCCTATGCTGGTTCGCATAACTCTTTTGATAGTCATGTGCTTCATTTACATTCTTATTTATAACTTACATTTCTTGTTCCATTTCTAACAACATATTTGGTCCAATAAGTATCTTGTTCACTAGATCACTCCAACTAATGGGAGTATTACTACTTCACCCATACAGTGCCTCAAACGGAATCATCCTTAGTGACTCATGATAACCATTTTTGTATGAAAACTTGACCAATGGAAGGTACTCCTCCCATCTCCTCTATTGGTGCATGACATACATCCTCAACATATCCTCTAAAATCTTGTTGACCCTCTTTGTTTGTCCATATTTCTGCAGATGATAAGTTGTACTTAAGGCCAACTCTGTCCCTAAACCTGCAATGAATTCCTTCCAAAACTTGGAAGTGAGCTTAGCATCCCTTTCTGGCACAATCTTCTTCGCAACACCATGCAATCTCACAATCTCCCTGATCAAGAATTGTGCCACCTCACTATCTGAATAAGTAGTCCTCACTGGAATCATGTGATCTAACTTTATCAACCTATCAATCAAAACCATGATAGAATAGTGTTTCCTCAATGTCCTCAGAGGATCTATATTGAAATGCATGGAAATGACCACCCATTTCCATTTTGGAATAAAAATGGGCTAAAGAAACCCACCTTGATGCTTACACTATGCTTTTATTAGTTGACAGTCCAAATAGCTAGCCACAAACTCTGCCACTTCCTTCTCCAGATTTGACCAATAGTAGAACTTCTTCACTTCTTTCAATGTATTTTGATATCCTAGGTGACCTGAATATGGATTGACATGAAACTCCCTCAAAATAAGCTTGTTGAGCCCACTTTCATTCAACACATAAATCCTGTCTCTGAATGTCACAAAACCATCTTCCATTAGATTATAGTCCACATCCTGATCACTTGTACCCTTCTCTAACCTCGGCCTAAGGTCCCTATACCTGTCATCTTGTTGTCTTTCCTGTAAGTTATGATCTTGTAAATCTATGTCATACGAGCTCACAGCTCCAACTTGTTTCATATGCACTCTCCTACTGATAGCATATGTAACGCTATTCTCCTTCCCCTTAATGTATGCAATCTCAAAGTCAAACTCATTGATCCTGGCCAACCACCTGGCATGCTTGGCATTCAAATTCGGTTGGTCAAACAAATATCTTAACCCACTATGATCGCTCATTAGTACAAACCTCCTGTCAATAATATTAATCCTCCACATCTTCAAGGCGTGAATAATAGATACCAAATCAAGCTCACGAGTCACATAGTTCTGCTTGTGCTCATTCAGTTTCCCAGACTCATAACACGCCACTTGTCTCTCCTGCATCAAGACTCCACCAAGTCCTCTTTTACAAGCATCTGTACACACCACAAACTCTTTATCTAGATATGTGATCTTAAGAACTTGAGAATTTGACAAGAATTGCTTTGACTGCTCAAAACTGGCTACACATTCCCCGATCCATTCAAATTTCTTACCTTTTCTTTGCAATGACGTAATATGATATACGATGCATGAGAAGTTCTTGATGAGCCTCCTATAGTAACCTGCTAACCCCATGAATGATCTGACTTCATCCACTTTTCTAGGAGTTTCCCACTCCATGATTTATCTAATATTTTTTGGATCCACTGCTATGCCTTCCTTGGAGATAACATGTCCTAAGTAATGTACTTTTGTTTGAAATAAAATTCTCTTTATAAGCTTGGCATACAACTAATTCTCTCCCAGCAGTCTCAATACTACTGCTAAAGTTTCAACATGCTACTCCTCATTCTTAGAATATATCAATATATCATCAATGAACACAATAAAACACCTGTCTAGATAAGGATGTAACACACTATTCATAAATCACATAAAAGTAGTTGGGGAATTATTCAACCCAAAAGAAACCACAACAAACTCATAATTCCCATACTTGGTCCTAAAAGTAGTCTTGTAGATATCTTCTTCTTTGAGGTGCACTTGATGATATCTTGATCTCAAATGAATCTTCAAGAACAATTCTTCTCCCTTCAACTAATAAAACAAGTCATGAATCCTTGGAAGCTGGTATATGTTCTTAATTTTCACCTTGTTCAACTACCTGTAATCAATGAACAACCTGAGAGTACCATCATTATTCTTCACAAAAAACACTGGTGCACGCTAAGGCAATAAAATTGCCCTAATATGTCGCTTATTAAGGATTTCCTTTAGCTGCAACTTCAACTCTACTAACTCTGGTGTGCTCATCCTGTAAGGTACCTTTGATGTTGGTGCTGCTCTTGGTACCAACTCAATAGAAAATTCCACTTCCTTGTAGGGAGGCAACTCCGGAATCTTTGCTCGAAACACATCCTGAAATTGTTGTAATGTAGGGTACCTCTTGAAAATATATGCATCCTCAACATCCTTATTCTTGTCATTGGAAATATGAATTACAAACTTTACACACCCTTTCCTGCAACTGCGGCTAGCCTGCATAGTTGTGACCATCCTAAATGATGTAGGCTTGTTCTTTCCCTGCAAGATTCTCTTTTCTCCAGTATCTTCTAGGAACTCAATGGCCTTGTCATAAGAATCTGCTTTGGTCCTATGAAGGCATAACAAATCCATACCCAAAAGCATACTATATTATCCTAATGGAAATACATTCAGATGTGTTGTTGTAGGCATACCATTCAGCTCAAATGCACAAGCTATTACCCAATGATGAACTCTTTTCTTTATACCTATAGCCAACTGCAGCAAACAAGACTTTGCATGCACTTCATTTCTCAAGCCACACTTATCCACCAGGTTAGGATTAACATAACTATAATTAGATCTAGGATCAATCAAAATAGAAACAAATCGACGATAGAGCTTACCTTTCATCTCAATAATGGATGCCCAGTGATCTGCGTACTTATTGTCCACAATTACATAAATATGAGGAATGTTATGGAAAACATCACCAACTATATGTGCCTCCAAAGCTTTATATATAAGAGGCCTCCCACATTGGTACAATGGAAAATCCTTCTTGTGATGATATTTGCCACATATCCAACACTATGGTTGTTCCCTACCATCACCTCTATTCTACTGCTCTCCAGGTTGTGACCCATGTCCCTTCTCAACTGCATTGAACTTCTTGTAAGGAGAAAATTTTTCTTTCTAACCTGCATCTTGAGGTATTCCCCACTTCGGCGGCCACTTCCCTTTACTTTCTCATTCCCCTTGAAATCACGCTTAGGCCCAGCTTTACACTTTGACTGCTCATAGCAATGCTTCAACTTCTAGATGGCCTCCTCCAATGATCTAGGCTCATCAAACTTAATTCAGTATTTATATGTTGTTGGAAACCCATTGATGAATCTCTGAATCTTAGCCTTCTCATCCTTGGAGTAAGGAACATACCTCAATAGCTCCAAGAACTTACTAGTATACTCATCATTTGTCATAGAACCCATCTTTAGCTCATAAAATTCTTTAGCCATGTCATCATATTACCTCTCCGATGGGTAATTTCTCTTGAAGAGTCTCTCCAACTCATACAACATCAAATCTTCTTCTCAAATACCCATGAAATTATTCACATCTTCCCACTAGATATCTACTTTCCCTTTAAGAATGAAGGTAGTTATTTTGGCTTTCATGTTCTCTGAGTAGTTATGCAATTTGAAGAATTTCTTCATCCAAAGGAACCATGCCTCTACATCTTCTGACTTCTTCATCTCTCCATCAAATGTGGGCAACTTGAATTTCTTGAACTCTTTAGGCAAGTACTCACTCTTCCTATATGGATGATGATAGTGATGATGGTGATAATGTCTACTAGATGATGAACTAGAATGATTCCCATACATACCAGTCATCCTGTCAGGTGTATCCAATGATCTGCATGTCTGACAGTTTCCCCTTTATCCAACTTGTATCTAGACTGAGAACTGCTACCATAGGCTCCATTAGTTTTATCTTCCTTCTCTTGACTGATCCTCAATTGTCCCTATCTATCCAAATCTAACAAGCTCTTTAGAATTGCTACATTGACTTCTGCCTACTTTTCCTGATCCCTTGCAAGTCTTTCCTGAGCCTTAACCAACCTGTTATTGTCTTCTTTGCAACTTATGATTTCTGCCCTCAAACTCCTCAATGTATCTGCTATACGAGGAGAATACTCATCTCCTTGCTACCTAACTAATCTGTAGGGAGAGTCACGGGAACTGTAGTCTACCATTTTTCTCATCATCTCCGATTCTCTTCTTCCCACAAGTAGGTCATGTCAGATAAACCAAATTGATACCCAAATAAAACCATACCACATTAACGTTCAAGGGAGGCTTATCTCATTTGAAAAATCAGTCCGCATTAGCATGATACATGTACAATCATAATCAAATCAATATAAAAACATCGTGCATGGCCTTATAAACTGTATACCATGACCCCACGCATGACAACCATAACCTTGAAAACATTAGATTTTACCCAAAGAGAGTGTAACCTGCTCTGATACCACCCTTTAACCGCCTCATCCAATATTTACCCAATTTCACCGATTTTCCTAGGGTAAACATGAGCTAAGGGTCATT
The DNA here is from genome assembly GCA_000404065.3 of Pinus taeda. NCBI lineage: Eukaryota > Viridiplantae > Streptophyta > Pinopsida > Pinales > Pinaceae > Pinus > Pinus taeda. Next base: position 38,081 of record APFE030490071.1, read on the forward strand.
AGGATGAAACTTAATCTCCTATATGACCTTAAGCAAATGGAGTCGACAACTTAAGAACTTACTGACTTCCCTGAGTTATTACAGGACCTCCAAAAGCTACCCAACCCCTCCAGGGGTCCAATCTTGAGCTAACTCTCTTCACTAACCTAGAGCCTCAGTCGCTCCCTTGACAAGTCCTCCAAGCAACTGTAAGCCTCCAGTTTCTCCCATAGGCCTTCTTCCTAGCGACTATGTACTTTTCCAATCAGTTCTATGCTAGTGAACCTGAATTATGAGCCACTTTTGCAGGGCTAGGACGCATGCCTATACCTAGAACTCATTAAAACTTCTACAGATGATAAATAACATATAAAAAATATTGTAAACCAGAAAATTGAGCAAGGACTTGAACTAACCTGTCCCAACTAGGACAAGCATTCCATCAAACACATGGTAAACATGCAACCTACAAGTCATGAATTCATATCTGAACATAGGGATTTGAAACTTATCTAAGGTTTAGTAAGAAGGACCAATTCCTTCTCACAATAGCTTTCATAACACCAATTAGGTCATGCATTTATTAACTATTCATTCATTAATTAAAATATGATAAGAGCCATACTTAAATATGTAATATAACCATGCTCATAACTAACATATAACCAAGTAGATAACAAGGATAGAAAACCCATTAAAGCCACATAATAACAAGTATAATTACTCATCAAAGACATGAGGAACTTAGCTCTTATTAACCATATAAAAAAGCCAACCAATTCCCCATAGATTGGGCTGAACCAAATCCTTCTTTCATCCAATAATCCTTGTGTCATATTCTAAGAATGAATGTGGGATATCATGGGATAAACCAATCCATAAACAACCAAGGGAATCTAGAGGTTAAACCACATCCACCCTCACCATACCATGATCTCACCTAAACGAGTCCTAAGATCACAAAAGCAAACTAAGCCTGGATTCCTCAAAATTCCTTCACTATCCCTTGGGGAATTTTCCTGTCTCCACCCACTTGTTGAGGGCTTCACAGAGAAAACCATCTCCACCCCCAACCCTTGGGATTTTCCTGAGACCATCTCACCCGGATACAAAACCTTTCAGAAATCTAGAGCTCAACCAAGAAAGAATCCCATCACACCATGGCTATCTAGAAATGGAAAGGCAAGGCTAAAACTAGCGTCAAAACCTGACAAAACCCATGGAAATGACAAAAAATGAACCAAATACACACATACACATACCATGCATGCCAAAACTAGCTAGGAAATCATACATGCAACCTATTACCTGCAAGTATTCCTGCTGAAGATGATTGATCCAACCTTTCCTTGTTTAATCCTTTCTTTCCTTTGCTTTCCTTATCCTCCTTTTTCTTGCTTTCTTTCCTTCTCCTCTTGGTGCTCTTGTCCTCTCTGAAACTAATTCCAAAAATGAACTGACAAAATGACCCAAAATGATGCTCTAATGTATTAATATTATTGATGCCTCTAAATTCTTCATTTTCCTTAATTTTCCTTCAATTTACTCGTCACATGCAACCTATGACCTTTCACCTCCCTTTTGTGAGAATTCCAATATCATAATCCTATTGCAGCTACTAGAAATTATTATCCTAATTTCTAATTTTATTTAACAATTTATTTGTTGTTTTCTATGGAAAATACTGAATAAATCACACTACAACCTTCAAAAATAAAACTGCAAAAATAAATAGCGATGGAACTGAGAAAATACTAGCACATGCACAATAAAATCACATAGTTATTTTAGGACAAGCATCCCTAGAAAAGCCCAACTTAGGAAAACTGGTGCAACAGTGAGGGTTTTTATTTTTATGCAACAGTGAAAATATGGGAAAAAGTATTGAAGGGAATTGTCCTTCCTCTGCAAGAAATCCCGTCACAACTTGCTTTCAAAAAAAGCAGCCTCCTAAAGCCTCTCAATCAACCTCTTCGCTTCTCTACATAGTAACTTTGAAGTCAAGCCTCTGACTAGTCTCTGATGAAGTCACTCTGCCTCATGTTGCTGAGAAAATCGTCTCTCTAGCCCTCTAGAACCTCTGCCCTGCCACTGGAACTGAGAACAAATTTCCTTCTTAGCAAATCAAACTGCCCTCTGTGAAGCAACTACGTAGTCCTTGATCTAGGTGGCTCCTAACACATGCAAAAGCCCAAGAGGGCTCAGAAATGGTCAAAAATAAAAGTGGTTTGATTGATCTCAAACTAACACCAGATTGAAGGGCTCATCCGTGATTCGAACAATGTAAATGAAACTCAAATCTGAGCTCGTATGAAGGAGATAGAGCCAATCAAAGTTTTGTCAAAGTTACCATGTGGCTCAGAATTAATGGTCCTACAAATTGCATTGGCAGTGGTCACCTAAACCGGGCCACCAGATGGGTGAATTTGTGGCCTCTTTAAAATGTCCAATGACCGTTAAAATTGACAAAATTGAAAAGGTATGGTTGCTTTAAAAAAAAATTATAAAAAATAGGTGGCGGGCCATGACCCCGGCCACCTCCATCCATCAATATTGCAATTAAATGGGGTGTCAAGTGGCCAAACCCCACCACCCTGGATCGAACCATGGCATATATATAAATGGTGGTTGAGGGTGGGCCACCCTTGGTGGAACAACACGAAACGATTTAAAACAACATACCATATATATCGTATATATTGGGCAGGCTGCCCCCCGATGGACCCAGCCCCCACGCAGTTTCCATGTGACTAGAACCAGAGGCGGCAGAGCTTGAACCCCTCTAGCTAGCCTGGCTAGCCCTCCTCACAGGTGCTTCCACACCCAAACTTAATATATAACTATTGCAAAGAAAACCACGCCATGTAAACGACACATAACCACCTCCACTTAAATGTGCCCCCATAACAGTTAACAAAATTATATTTCATGTGTCCTATTTTCGATCAAGTCAGGGTTTGAACTCGACCCACCTCCATGCCATCCGCCAATGTTAGCCATTGCACCAATGGCCATGTGCCTAGGGAACTACGCCCATGTCCTTTTATTAAAGCTGACCTTATTCAACCATGGGAGGAGAATGGGAGACAGAACGGAGAGAGGGCACCAACGGAATGGGAAGGCCCAAGAATGGAGTTTCGTGCAGCGAAACGATGTCTAGGTGGAAGCATGATGCAACTCCATGAGGTGGAACCTTGAAACGTTTTTCGAGATGAGGAATATTCTTTTGATGCCGAAGATTCCTTGGGAGGCAAAATTTCATTTGATCATAATATAATCAAGTTTAGAGACATTTTTCTCAGATTTTCACATGAAATGAAATGGCGAGGTCAAATTCACCTTTTTAGCAGTTGTTTTACAGATTCCTAATGGAGGAGAATCTTCAAGAATTTTGAGGGAATCTTCTAGATTCCTTAGAGGCTAAAAATTTTCCAGAGTCAAAATACAACCAACTTTATACTCAAAAGTCTCAAAATCTCATAGGGATCATGATGGAAAGATCAGATTTATGATTTGAGTAGCATATTTGCAGTCAATCCAAAGGAGGGAATCATTGGAGAATCACGAGGGAATCTAAAAGATTCCTACATGCCCAGATTTTGCCAGTGTCAGAATTCGACAATGGATAGTCAATTTTACACCTCTCGAAGACACAAATTTAGTGGTGTAGTCAGTGTTTGTAGCCAAGCCTTCCATTTTTTGGCCATTTTCCTGATTGGAGTGACGATGTCAGATTTTAGAGTGTGGATAGTCGATTCTATGCCATTCAATGCCACAATTTTGATGGTGCATTCAGATCTAGTAGCTAAGTATTCTGTTCTTCATCCAGCATCAAATGTAGAAATTTTGAATAATATAACACTTATTCACAGAGATTATCCTGATTATACACTATTGTGGAATGCATGCATAATACATAACCTACTCTACCATTGATGATCAATTTGCAATATTCAGAAACGATCACATGCGGACATTGAAGCATCAATCACACATATCAACACAAAATATCACGGGGAAAGCATACAGTTGAAAACCCCCAACTATCTGTATATTATATTGATTGAGAACATGTAACAGTACATAGTACAATACTCCTCGCAAGTACTCAGTACTATCTCCACCTGTTACACACAAACTAGCTCAGATCTGAATCAATCACATGTTCAAATCTCCTTCACTGCTTGCCTGCTTCCACTGCGCAATCCTGCATGAGAATAGATGAGAATGGCTGATCCAAACTCGTATTTCCCTTGGATGAACCATGCAATCATCATTGGCAATCTAAATCCACTGATTGTGCAAATCTCATGCACAACTATAGTCGCAACTGACAGCTGTCTTGCCCTTTCACTCACCTCTAACACTTGTCTCCACTAAACTGTCCATGCACTGAGTTAATTGATGTATTCTTTAGTTGATTTATGAGTTAATAATTAGTGAAATAATTAATAATTAATTCACACCACTCATCACTAGTGTATTTGTTAGTTAAATTAAATACAACTAGTTCAACTAAGTCAAACTGAACACAACTCCATCAACTCCTCAATCAACTCCATCAAACTCAACCACTTGAATTCTAACTGAATTCCATCATGGAATAGCTCAACTAACCCATACGAAAAGTGTATTTCCTTCTGGAAGTTGCATGTGCCACATCCGTAGCTCGAACTGAAGTGCTGCAAGAGGATAAGATAATGTTTGTAGTCCAAATATTATTAATAGCTAATAATATTCGATTGTTCTATATTTAGACTTGGCAGTCTAAAAATAGACTCCACCCATATGTCTAAAAATAGAGGTCCATATATTTTTACCAACATGACAAATCATCCACAAATATCATCCTGCAACTCATAGACCATGATCCATATGTCTAAAAATAGACTTTGCACCAAAAATAGCCTGCGGGCCCACTTAGTGAAAGCGACTTCTTTTCACTAAGCTCCATCATCTTGTTGCATTTTCAATACTCCCTCTCAACAAGATATGGATTATCTGCAACCCAATCCTGTAACTCTGGAATGTTCTACATGCAACACATTTGCCCAGTCCACTTGCTCCAACAACACTTAGAACAAAAACACTCCCAACTGACCACTCTGTTGGGCTAGGAGCATACTCTGATGTTGAAGCTCTACCTGCTGCTGACAAGTGCTCCCTCTTTGACATCTACACTACTACAACATCTCCATGCATCTCGCACCATTACACACTTCTCTGTGCCACTTAGCACTATGCAAAACACTTGTGCCTCTCGCATTGCTGCAGCCTGCTAGTTATGCGTTGTCCTGGGATTCCCTGCACTTTCGCTCTCTCTGCCGCTCCATCCACATCTGTCTCTACCCAATCAGCCAGTTCTTGCTACTCCACATCGGGGCTCCCATAACAAGGTCTCATCCAAGAGGTTGGGTACCTCAAGGATCATTCCCCTCCTCCTTGGGATGATCACTCTATATCGCCCCACCTCCTACCTGGAGGTATGGCTGCATGTGATCCCTCAGCCCACCTGGCTCGAAGTTTCCCCCTACTGGAGGTCTCTGCATGAGTAGATGTATCTACTCGATCTCCTCTCAGCTTCCATTGTTATGGCTGCTCCACAACCTCTTGAAGTTGCTGCACTAATCATGGCTCCTCCACAATCGTCTGAGATTTCTTCTGGCTCTGCATGTTGAGAGGTAATATATGCTCCCTCTCAACCACCAAGTCTCCATCAGTTTCCTCGCTACTCAAGGCTTTGCATGCATCTTGAACCTCAAGAGCATATAGGTTCTTGACCCGTGAACCAATCTGCTTCACCTGTCTAGTGATGATGTGTCTAAGGAAAACCTTTCCCTCACTGAAGACTACATCATAGCCTCTATCTTCCAGCATCGCAATCGACACCAATTTTCTCTTAAGTCCTAGTACATACTTGACATCGGTCAAGGTAAGGCGAGCTCCATGCTCCCTCTAAAAAATAACCGTGCCTACACCTGAGACACTATACTTCTCATCATTACCCATCGCTATGAGTATCTCGAGATCATTCTCCTCCAAAGTACTGAACAAACTCTTATCACTGGTCATGTGGAAAGAAGCTCCACTGTCAAGAAACCAACCACTGCCCACCATGGATGAAACCATGCATGCGAAGAGTGTGAAATCCAACTCAAACTGTGAAGAAAGTGCCTCACCTTCAGATCCTTCCCTGGATCCCTTCTTGGATTTCCTCCATGGACAATTTGCAGCATAATGGCCCACCTCAGGACAACAAAAGCATCGCACTTTCAATTTTTCAACCTTCTTCCCATCATTTGAAGAATTGGATTCGAAAAGAGAAACCTTCTCCTTCCCCTTCTTTGCTTTGGCAGCCAAAGCGCAGTTTTCTTCATCAGATGCCTTTGATGAAGATTCGTCCTTGGTATTCCGCCTGATCTCCTCTTGCACAAGATCTGACCAAAGTCTCTCCCATCCTGGCAATTTCTCCCTACCATTGACAGAGTCCTGATAGGAATGCCAACTCTTCAGAAGACCAAGGAGAGCCAAGCTCACCAAGTCC
>APFE030490080.1:876-22121 GCA_000404065.3 Pinus taeda
ATAATGTAAATAGATAAATAAGTAATATGAACAGTCATCGAGAGATGAAGTGAACAGTCTCTCCCTCATGTATATAATGAAGACCTACCTGAAGGAATAAACACGAATCAATTTTTGGTTGAGGAGTTATTACCTGGTCTGACAGTATACAAGTGGAATTGGAACCTGGGAAATCCTTGAACATTAATATGAACCTATTAGAATCTCAGAAGGAGTGGCTTATAGACGTTTTACGGAAACATAAAGAGGCCTTCTCCTGGGATTGTGCAGATATGAAGGGGATCCTGGCTAACTTATGCACCCATCACATATACATCAAGGAGGATTGTTGTCCTATAAGACAACCTCGGAGGAGAATGAATCCAACGTTGAAGAATGTGGTGAAAGAAGGACTTCAGAAGTTACTAGATGAGGGTTTCATTTACCCAATCTCAGACAGCCAATGGGTCTCACCAGTGGTAATGGTCCCCAAAAAGAATGGAAAATGGTGGATCTGCGCAAATTATCAAGATTTGAATAAGGAAACATAGAAAGACCACTTTCCCTTTCCATTTATTGATCAAGTGTTGGACACATTGGCTGGTAAGAAGTATTTCTCTTTTCTAGATGGGTTTAGTGGATATAACCAGATCCAGATTGCTCCTGAGGACCAGGACAAGACCACGTTCACGTGCCCCTGGGGGACATTTTCATACCGGGTCCTTCCTTTTGGCCTGTGTAATGCTCCTGCAACATTCCAGAGGGAAATTCTGGGAAAATTCTCCAACCTGATAAATGACATTGTTGAGATCTATATGGATGAATTTACTCCATATGGGGACTCGTTCATGGTGGGATTGGAAACTTTGGAAAACGTTCTTGCAAGGTGTATACAAGCACGTGTCTCTCTGAGTACAATGAAATGTCACATGATGATGGAAGAGGGAATCATTCTGGGACATTTGCTCTCAGCTGAAGGAATCAGGATGGATCCAGCAAAGATATAGGTAATTCTACACTTCCCAACACCTAAAATGGTCACACAGGTATCCAGTTTCATTGGTTGTGCTGGTTATTATAGATGTTTCATAGAAAATTGTGCAAAAGTAGCACACCCACTATTTCAATTACTAACGGAAGTTTCAAAATTTGTGTGGACAAAAGACTATGATGTATTGTTTACAAAAACTAAGGAGTTAGTTTGCAGTGCTCTGATCCTTAGAGGACCTGACTGGGCATTACCTTTCCACATTCATACGGATGCCTCTTAGATAGAAATTGGTGCAGTATTGGGACAACAGGAGGATAAAGTACCTTACACAGTCTACTATGTTAGCAAAAATTTGGCTCTTGTTGAATTAAAATACACAGTGATTGAGAAAGAATTTCTTCTTGTCGTTTATGCCATCAATAAGTTCCGGCACTACATTACCAGGTATCCTACTTTTGTGCATACTGATCATGCAACCATCAGGTATGTAATGAATAAACCTATTACCCCTGGTCGAATTACAACGTGGTTGTTGCTACTATAGGAATTTGATATCACTATAGTAGATAAACTAGGAAAAGACAATGTGGTTGCAGATTTTTTTATCTAGGATAGAACGTGATGGTAAGGAAACACCAATTGAAGATGATTTTCTGGATGAACATCTTTTTGTAGTTTTTTCTAACACTCTGTGGTATGCAGATATTGCTAATTATTTAGCTACAAGTAAAGTTCCTTGTCACTTATCCTATAAGAAGCAAAGGAAGGTCATTCACCAGAGTACCAGATATTCATGGATGGTAGGATATCTCTTCCATATGGGAGTGGATCAGTAGATTCAGTGTTGTGTAGAAAGAGATGATAGTTTTGAGATATTAAAAGTTGCACACGGCAGACCCTGTGGGGGACACTTTGCAGACAAAATAACAAGTCATAAAGTACTACAAATGGGATATTATTGGCCCTCCATCTTTCGTGACACTCGAGATTATGTGCGAAGGTGTGATAGCTATCAATAGATGGGACAACCTGGGAAAGAAGATGAAATTCCCCTACAGCCCCAAATATTCCTTGAACCATTCGAGAAATGGGCCATCAATTTCGTTGGTCCCCTCAACCCAACTTCGCATCAGAAGGGTTACATCTTGGTCTACACCGACTATGTAACTAAATGGGTGGAAGCCAGGGTGGTCACGAGAGCAACAGAGCAAGTGGTGGCAGACTTCCTTTTTGAAGAAATTTTTGCTAGGTATGGGACTCCAAGAGAGATTTTATTAGACGGTGGATCAAAGTTTGCTTCCCATATGATAGAAAAGCTAATGCAGAAATATGGGGCCAAACATAGAGTGTCAACTCCTTATCATCCCCAAGCAAATACACAGGTAGAAAGTACAAATAAGGTATTGGAAAATATCTTGACAAAGATTGTAGCAAGCCATCGCCGGGATTGGGCACAAAAACTCCCAGAAGCTCTATGGGCATACAGAACGACATGGCAGAATACAACAGGGTTTTCTCCACATGAATTAGTCTATGGAAAATCCCCCTTGTTTCAGGTGGAATTTGAGATTAGTACACTCAGAACAGCTCTGGAAGTAGGCCTAGATTTATCAGAAGCCCAAAAACACTGATTGGAACAGCTGAATGAGTTGGATGAGATTCGAGTAGTGGATTTCTAGAAAACTACTGCTGTTCAACAACAGAGAATGAAATGGCATGATAAATTCATCAAAACCAAGGTGTTTCAGGTGGGGGACTAGGTGTTATTATACGACACCAGATTTAAGGATTTCAAAGGCAAGATCTGCACTCACTGGATGGGCCCATATCAAGTGGATGTAGTGTTCGACAATGGAACGGTAAACAGACATCGTCTTAAATTATATCACCATCCAGCCTCTAAAGATGCTTTTGTTAAAAATCTTTCTGCTTCATTTGATTTAATGGTCATTGGAAAACAAGACACCCTCACTCTACTCTAAAAATAAATAAATAAATAAATAAATAAATAAATAAATAAATAAATAAATAAATAAATATATATATATATTGCTTGTTTATCTTTTGCAGGAACAACAAAGAAATATGGTGAGGAGAAATGTAACACCCGACACTGTCATTTTATCAGCTGTTACACCGTAGTTTCTATTACTCCGTAATTGTTGTTACATAGTAGCTGTTGTTACTCCATAACTACTGTTACACTGTAGCTACTATTACTACACAACTGCTGTTACACCATAGCTGTTGTTACTTCGCTAGGGCTGTTACTCTGTAACTGCCGTTACACCGTAGCTGTTGTTACTCTGCAACTGCCGTTACACCGTAGCTGCCGTTACTTTGTAATTACCGTTGCACCGTAGCTGCCGTTACTCTAGAATTGCCGTTACAGCGTAGCTTCCGTTACTCTGGAATTGCTGTTACAGTGTAGCTGCCATTACTCCAGAACTGTCGTTACACCGTAGCTGCCATTACTTCGGAATTGCTATTACACCGTAGCTGCCATTACTCCGGAATTACCGTTACACCATAGCTGTTGTTACTCCGGAACTGCCGTTACACCATAGCTGTTGTTACTCCGCAACTGCTGTTACACTGTAGCTACTATTACTCTATAACTGTCATTACACCGTAGCTGCTGTTACTCTGCAACTGCCATTACACCGTAACTTCTGTTACTCCATACCTCCCATTACACCGTAACTGCTATTACTCCATACCTACCGTTACACCATAGCTGCTGTTACTTCGTAACTGTTGTTACACCATAACTGTTGTTACTCCGCAACTACCATTACTCACTGTTGCTGCTCTCACTGTGTTCGCTACTTTAGAGCAGCTGTTACTCACTGTTGCCATTACTCATTATGCTGTCACTCACAATTGCTATTACATGCTGTGCTGTCACTCCGTCAGGTAAGTCCGCAGGTACGTCTCTATCGTTTTATGGATTTCATTAAATATTCCAAAAAGGACAAATAAATGTTCTAAGGACAACCTTCATTAAATTTGGGGGGGGGGGGGGGGAACTATCATAAGAAATGATGGCGTACCACAAAAAGCATTTAGTGCACATAATCCCGCTCAATCGAATATGATGATTGTGGTACGTCGTAATCATATTTTTAAAACGTTGGGATGCGGATTCGTATGCACGAGGTCATATCGGTCATCCTCCCCACGCACTGCATTTAATTTTCAAAACACACCTTAGTACCATCTTAACTTGCCATGATATCTGAGTGTACCCGTATTGGATTTGTCATTACTGCCATATGTACCAGTACTGTTCGTCCCATCTTTCCCAAATCAACAATGACATTATTTCAATCTCCAATGTTTTGGAGACTTTTCACTCTCCCCTGCCAACCAACTACAGTCGTTGTGTTGTTTCTGCCTTCGCAACGATGGGTGGTCGATCAATTCAACATGAACTTGAGAGAATAAGGGCAGTTCGGTGTAATCGGGAGGTATGGCAGGTTTTTCAAAATGCAGGATGGTATATGTATTTTGACAGGTTGAGGGGGTTTAATGAAGAATTGACAGTGGAATTCGCACTGAACTTGGGGGAAGAAGGCTCACGGGTTCTCAGAGTGGTGATCCCCGTAACAGAAGAAATCACTGCGGAAGTCATTGGTTTTCCACAAGTTGGGGAATGGTGGTTTTAGAGAATAACTACCCTTCTAGAATTCCCTGAGGCCTTCCTTCAAGCCAGAGAGAATTTAGCATAGAAAGGAAGGGGGTACGAAAGAAATTTTCTACCATATCCATGAGGAGAAGTAGCAGAATTTGTCATCAAATATATGACATGCAAGGGCAGATACTCCACAATCTTCAGATATCACCTCCGCATATTAGCTCACCTACGATTTCCACGGTAGAGGCTTTCTCCATGAATGTGCCCTACTTCCTGCTAAGGAGATTTCATCTGATGGCACATTCGGCTCAGGGGGCTCAACAGGTACTACCAGTCATCACTCATCATGGGTTGGTGCGGTTGCTGATAATGAACACCATTGGATAGATTCTGATTCTATGGGAGGTGTTGCAGGACTCCACGAAGGAATATATAGTAGCTGTTATGGCCACTAGGGTAGAAGAATCCAAAGCTATGGAGGAGGATCCTATCAAAGATGACTATGTCAATCAGGAGGAACCAGAGGAAATGGAGATGGAAACAGAGGAATTGGGGGATGAGGTAGCTCCTCAAGACCAAACAGAAAGTATGGAGACAATGGCAGACATAGGGGCTAATGTAAAAAGGCCCTCTAGTACCACGAATGAGGCTGTACCATAGGAACTAGCTTCACCCGTGGAACTAGCAGAGTAAGAGGACGCTATGATAGTCACGGGAGCAGACCCATAATAGGCCAACGTGGGCAAAGCAGTTAATATGGTGACCGTACGAACCCCCTAGGGATGTCCTGCCACCATGGAAATAATGGAGGAGGAAAATCTCGGTGAAGAAGAGGTTGTGACCACTCTAACCATGGAACTCAGAGAAGAGGAAGGACAAAGACAAGAAGGGGCTAGAGTTGAGGAAACTGTGGGACCCATCAAGGAAGCAGCAGAAGAACCAGGGCACGAGGTTGACACTGTACCATAAGAACCAGTGTCAACCTTGGGGTCAATTGTAGAAGATGCACCCCAGTCCCCTTTCTCTACCTTGATTCCAAGAAGAGCGAGGGTAACTCGTTCCCCTCGACAGGGAGAAAAAGAAGATTTTGCAATCCCGGTGGCTCTAAATGTGTTACAGAGGCCACAAGTTTACAGATTGGAAACCACTCATGTGGTAGGTGCCTTAGAGTAGGAGAGGAGAAAAGAAAGTCTGGAGGCTAGAGAACTGGGAGGAATTCCAGCAAACACAACAGTGGGAGAATGTCTCGCGAGAACATTGCCAGTCATGGTGCGCATGCACGAAGAGGAAAGTGTTGTTGGCGAAAAGGAGGGACCAAGTGAAATGATCCCGACGACGGAGCCAACAATGCAACCAGGTGAGGGGGCTGTTGAGCATGAAATAAGTGGAGAAGAGCGAGCAAGGGAGGAAAATCCCCTAGTCAAGACAACAAAAGATGTTTCGAGGGATTTTACTCCAGTTGAGGAAATATTGGTTAAGCAAGAGTGGATAGAGCTGTGTGAACAGTGAAGGCTTCCGATGAAACAAAAGTATCAGTTGCAGTTCAAGGAAACGATGCGACCCAAAATGGAAGTGAGGAAGCAGAGAAAGAAGGTGAATAGAATGAAAAAACAATTAAGGAAGCACAAACGGCAAGTCAGAAAGGCCAAAACTATCCGGGTTGATGCAAAAACCCAAGTAGACCAGATAGTCATGACCTCTTTCGACACTAAGATAGACCCAATCGACCAATTGTTTGAATATCGGGAGTATGCCCTAATAGCTGAAATTCAGTCCTAGAAATCTACGGCAGCCCAATATGAAAAAGAAATCAGACGGACTGAGGAAAGGGCCTCCACAACTTTGGATATGTGGAGCATATGGATGTGATGAGGTTACGACATGCAAAACACAACCTCAAGGTGGAGCAGTTAGAGAAGAAAGTGGCAGAGATGAAGGCCGACAAGGAGCAGATGTTCGAGCTGGTGCAAGAGGTTATGGCATGTTGTCCCCCTACTTCTTGTTATTCCTTATTTTTTCATGAACGTTTCCTTTTATTCTACATAGAAAGTATTAAGAATGAGGTCAGCTATGAGATGGAGGATGGTGTGAAATTCCTCCAGATTTTGAGGAGTCACGATGTACCAACACAACATCTAATGTGTGAATTGTACTTGCACGGGTACTTACTGTGGCTAGATAGAGATTAACCTGGTCCCATATGTGGGGGACATTCATTTGAGCACCCTCACCTCTTATGTTTTTAATCAGATTCATTGGCAGAAGGCTAGTAACACTTTTGAATCCAATCAAGTTACCAAGCCATTTATAGTAAGAGGGGAGCATCAGAGGTTAGACACAATGTTCAATAAGCACAGGACCTTTCTAGGGATTGGTTAAAATAGAGATAGAATGGTGAGGACAAAAAAATGGTGTCTTGATCTTTGTGTCAAGCAACTCACCACATTTCAAAAAGAGGCCCTTATTTGCTGTCAGAGGAATTGGATGATGTCACCAACATCCGTCCGGGAGAGAGAACCTTTTGGGGCACCAAATTTTGCACGTGTACTTAATAGGGTGTGCAGGTTTGTGGCATGTGTCCAGACATGTGGGTCTCGATGGATGGGGCTCCGGTTCCAGTTCCCTATTCTCTAGTTGCCTACTAAATATTATACTCCAGCTTATGATGTCCCGACAGATTGGTGGAAGGAAGTTGTCCTCTTGGACAGATTTAAAGTTCCAGGGACAAAAATGGCCGCGGAATATGATCTTGCCCAGCTTCGTGAAACATACAGTTTATGGAACCCAGATTTGTGAAAGCGGAGGACTGCATGAGGACATGTAGTAAGCTAGTTGTGGGGAGATGTTGGGTACCAAATCGGGCCATCTTTTTGCCTATTTCCACTACCCGTTTTGACCTTTTTGCACTCATTTACCCATGCCGTTATGTTAAAATCACATGGAAAATCCCCCCTTTACTATCCTATTGGTATATTTTAATTAATGAAGTAAAATGCACAGAGTCTACCTATTTGCAGTACTAAATTGTGTGTTTGACCGCAAGATGAGAACAGGAACCCTCAACTTGGCGTATTGCAACAGAAATGGCAATGGCTGATTAGCAGGAGGTCGCGTAGCTTGTGGAATAGGTGCCCTAAACTATTCTTGGGCCTTCCTGCTATCTCAAGCATCTGATGCTAATACTGTTCCAACTAATTTATATCTTTGTATATGCAATTCCTATGTTTTCGGGAGATCTGTTAATCTCCCTCGCTGTGTATAAAATGTAGGTTGATCCTGTGAATGGGGGTTCACCCATCAACATTGTAAACTTCTGTTACCAATTAATAAGAGATCATCCATTTTGTTGTTCTAATTCTCTTCTTGGCTAACGTAGCGCTGGTCAGAGAGCTGGGCCCGCTCTTCTGATCATGTGTTGCGCCTTTGTGTGTGTGTGATTTATCAGTTTATGTGTGCTGTTACGGTTCTTTATTGTTATGATATTTCTGTAGTTCTATAAATTGTTAATCTTGCATTTATGTTTTGAATCTTAAACCATGAACCCTTGGTTGGGAAAGATTACGTGTTTTCCCCAACATATACCTTGTGCGTTGCCTTGAAAGGATACGCACCCGGATTGATAAGATTAATGTCGGAATTAGGTAGATAAATCACCCCTACCTGGACACCAACATAAGCATGTGTCAGAAACCCTAGTCTGCCATTTTCCTCTGCTCACGAGCTCTACACTAGAATGTGATTCCTCCTTTCTAAGTAACAACTATATTAAATGACTAGTTTTTGAAAAATATATATAATTAATTTATTAAAATAAAATATTATTAAAAATCTATTAATGGGAAATAAATAATAAAAAATAAACTAACAGAACCAAAAAGTAAAAGTTAATAATAATTTGATTAATAATATAATTTGTTAAAATAGAAATATTATTATTATAATAATTAATAATAATTATTAATTTATATTGATAATTAATTATAATATTAATAAATTATTATTATAATCACTTTAAAAGAATTATGTTTATTACTAAATATATATTCAATGTAATGGTCTACATATCTTGTGGTTATAGGCACCGTACCATACAATAATTCAGATAGTTTCTTGTGATATATCACATATCAAGAGGTAACTGAAGACTGTGTTAATTCTTCTATGGTCTTGACAAGAGAAGTGGTAAACGATATAATTTTTGGTCTGAAAAGAATGGAATGTTTTGGTTCTACAAACCCTGTACATGCTAATTAATCTCATATCAATGAAGGTGAAGTTAATTATCTGTTGGTTGGCTCGACCTTAATTAGGGCATCAAATGGGATCATTCTATAGTTTCAACCAATGAATGATTGCAAGCATATTTGATCCTTTTTGAGGTATATCAACTCAATATGCATTGAAGTCAAATTGCAGGACTACAAGGTCTCTTGGTCTTGCTCTAAAAGAAGACCGAAATTTGTAGCACTCATATCCTTGGACCAATAAATTTTATTCTAAATCTCGTATGTAGTATGAGATTTGCACTTTATACATGCCGAAAGATCTAATTCTTCCAATGGGTTAAATTTTTTGAACTTGTGAATTTGCAAGTTTTCTATTAAATGATTATGAATTCAATACAAATTTTTGAGAGTTGAATCAATAACCTATGAAATTTTGGGTTTTCTTGATATTTGCAACCTCACTTCTAGAAATTACAATAAAAACACTTCCATTTGAAGAAGGTCCCTCTATTGGATTCACCTTCCATCAGAAGAATGAAATCAGGCGAAGTACTATATAAACAAGTTCTGCCATAGACCTAGGGTTTCTGTTGAATTTTGGAAGATCTATTGAAGTGAATCTAAGAGGAATATAGATATGAGGAAACACATATAATGACTGATATTTTCGTATGAGACTTGCATATAACGTCTGAGGCCTTGTACCTCTCCGTGGCGGTTTATTTGGTGGTCTCTCCAAAAAACATTCCATCCAATTAAATCGGCATTAAAATACCGCTACAAACAACTCTGATAGGTGCATACATTGCCACTTACTCTCCTCTTGTTAATTTTTGCTTATTTCCACTACAAGCACTTCTCCTAACCTTTATAAAATCACCTCTAGCAAAGGGAGACCAGGTAAGATTACCCTAGCGAGTCTTTATGAGTACACTGAATCTCTAGAAAGATGAAGAGAAGAAAGAGAAAACCATTTTAAACTAGAATTAACTGCAATGCTTGACAATAACCACAAACCCTTAGAAAATAAAATAATCTCACTCGAGACTCAACTCCAAGGAATGAAATATAGAATTCAAGAAATTAAACATAACAAACAAGCAATAGTTAAAGAAAATGCCACTTTGAAAAGCGATATTAAAAATTTAAAGAACAACTACATAATAACTCAACCCTAAATAACAGAGAGAATAAATTAGATATTAAACCCATACAAGAAGAAATTAATAAACTAATCCTACTCGACCATGAGTGCCACAAAAGATCCTTACACCTTATAATTGCTGGTATAGAAGAAAGAAAACAGTGAAGACACATTAGAACAAGTTAAATAACAATTAAAGACAAAATCTCAAATTCAAACAAGTTATCTCACCAAAGAAATAAGGGTAGGAAAGATACTTGAGCATAAAAATAGACTAATTTGTGTCAAGGTCAATTGTAATGACCATAAATTAGATATACTTACGAAATCGCCAAGCCTAAAAGGAATAAAAATCTTTATAAATAAATATTTCATTCCAGAAGGTCAAGGAGGCAAGAAAATAAGGGAAATTGGAAATCATTAGGAATATAAAAGTTATTATTAGAGATAGAGTCCCAAACACGAGTGACAAATAGGGAATAGAATCACTTTGGATCCTCTTCTGGAATTGTCATGGTTTTCCATGGTGTAAAGGTCTTGATCCCGGTCCGGGTGTGACAAAGGACCCTTCCAAGACCTTTTACTTTCGTGATGTGTTAAATTGCATTTTTAAAAGGACGTTAATGAATACATTTGCATGCTAAAAATAAGAGGAACATGACAATCATCAGCAACATAAACTCAAGACGTTGATATTGGACTTCGTACAGGAGGGACTATGTCTCTGGGCCTCGGTGTCAAGATGGTGTAGGCCGCTACATTAAGTGTTGTCAATAGTGATTATGTACACAAGGGATGATGTCACTATCATGTAAGGAAAATTCCCTCATGCAAGAGTGGCTCTAAGAGAAGTTCCGCTACACGAACTCTCAGTCAAAAGACTCCTATCAGTATGACACAAAACTCATGCACGATGAGCATCCTGCCAACATAGAATAAAAGGGATATCAAAGCAAACATACATGGCGACACATGAGTATCCCATAAACATACAACAAAGGGATCTCAAAACACAACATGATGAATCATGACAACAAGTACATCACATTGGCGATTCCGCATCACATCAAGCAGGAATCATAAATATGAGTAAGAAACAGGATCCCACATCAAACATCAATTGAGGACCTGTGCAGCACAATGCATAGCAAAAGAAGTACATGAACACTACATATACCTCACAACCAAGGGCCATCTGAAGAAGCGGATGTCAAACTGCTGAAGCTGCTCAGACCAACGATCTCACAGCATCAATCGCATGACTGCTCGCACATGGATGCTGACACCTGCATTCCACTTAGAAAAGTGGCTGAAGAATAGAATGAGCACATGAAAAATATGAATGCACCATCAGATTTGTGACGTTGAATAGTACAAAATTGAATGTCCAATTTCTGAATTCTAAGAAGTTGAGAATCTGGGGCTCAAGGAATCTTTTAGATTCCCCCTAGATTCCTCAAAGATTTTGCTCCATGGGTGGACTGGAAATATGCAATTCAAAAGGCCGTTATGACCTCGCCATTGTGATCCCTGCAGAAAACCATGAAAAATGACTGTAAACTTGACTATATTCTGACATGGAGAAAAGTTACCTCCTCAGGAAAATTTCAAGGATCATGGTTCTGCTCCCTATTTTTGCAGCAATCATGGTACCACCCTCATATTGAAAATGGTAGAAAAATGTAGAAATTTGAACGAGACACAGACAATGCCATTGTGTTCGTGGCGTCGAGAAGTGTTGAAACCATATAAAATTTGTCAAAATTTGACAAAGTGAATTTTCACCCCTTCTACATAATGTTGCTTCGAATTGCATGCCAATATTCTTCCTCCTCTGTCTCAAAATTCGTGCCCGCTCATGGTTCCTCCACGCTATACTGAAAAAAAAAAATAGGTTTATGTAAATTTTTGGGCAGAGGTATCAATGAGGACCCTCGTGGGTCGTTGGTATGGTTGGAAAATTATGTGGAGGTGGGTTGGGTTCAAACCCCACCCACTCCAAATAGCACACAATATTTTTGTTTAACCGTTTTTTTTTTTTTTTTAAACCTGCATCATTTTGGGGGGTTGGGTCCGCATTGGGTGGCCCACCCCGTACCCTCCACAATACGTTAATTAAATGGGGGTTGGTGTATTACAGTTTTGGTGTTTTGGTTGTTGTATGGGTTGCATTATATGAGGCCACCGCATGGGCGGGGCCAACGCTCTTGCCGGCTATGGGTTCAACTCCCACCGACCTCCCTAAATACGACGACATGTGTTAAGTGGTGGTTTGGGGATATGGGTCGGGTCCAACAGAGGTGGCCCACACCCATCCCATATAACATTATGGTTACGCACATAATGGGAGGAGGGTTTGGCAAGGTCATGGCCGCCAACCCAATAGTTAAATAGTGTGGTGTTGGTTGGAGGGTCGACGAGGGTCATGGCCTGTCGACCCAAAATTAAATATAAGTTTGGTTTATGGTTGGGTGGGCCGACGGGGGTCACGACCTGTCGGCCTAATCTTAATAACATTTTTTTTAAATGTAATATGGTTTGGGATGGTGGGGGTGGTGGTCGGCCACCTCACTTATACATTTCTTTTTAGTTTTTATTAAATATAGAGGGGATTTTCAAAATTTTAGAAAATAAGGGTTATTGGGAAAATTAACGAGGCCGCAATTTCAATTGATTTCAAGAGCTAGGTTTCATGCCTCGGGTCAGTCAAATTGTAGGACACTTAAACCTAGCCCACAACCCAACTTTGGCCAAAACTTTGATTGACTTGTTCTCCCTCATACGAGATCGGATTAATGAACCATTCACATCTCCGTAATCAAGACGACGAGATCTATGCTTTGGTCCTAGGTCGAAGTCATTCTGAGCACTTTGATTTTCAAGCGTTCATAAACCCTCTTTGTCCTGTGTGTCTCTGGAGCCACCTGGATCAATCCTCCCCACTGAGGAGCTTTTGTTCTTCCAAAAGCATGAAAAATAATCTGCAACTTCTTTGTACCTTGTTTGCATCCCAAGCATCCTGAAAATTTCTTGCTTCCATCTCCTTCCCCTTTGTTCTTCAGAGCCTTAAGCGACGAGCCGACACCTAATACTTCTGCAACCTGTAGTACATTGTTTTGCAAATTACATGCTTGACTTTTATGATCAACTAATGACCCAAGTGTCCCACACTTGCCAAGAGTTTATAACACATACTCGGTGGTCAAGTTTAAATCAAGATGGACACAAGACCCCAGCTATGACAACAAGGCCAACCTATCATTGTTTCTTCAACAAGTGATGGAAAACACATCATCAGTGCAACACATGATTTATAAACATAAGACCAAACACTATTGTTTTGACAAGTGATGGAAACATAACATCACTTTCACAGTTTAACATGCGACACCAAATAAGACCAGACATCATTGTTGCTGAACAAGTGATGGAAAACACGTCATCACTTTTACATCTTAAAATGCAACAAATGATTTACAAAAGCATGACCATGAAATGACAACATGTCTACAAACCATTTTTCACTTATCAATGTGAAAGGGTCGCCTCCTTATGGTGGTTTTGCTTGTCGAACAATTGCTTCACCTAGTTCACACACCGACGCTTTGTCTTTAAGGCACTTCCTTCGATGGAGCTTCCAACAAGTGGATCTTTGATGACCACTTCTATCGCAATGACTGCAATAGGTTTTCTTCCTCCATATCTGCTTAACCTGTTTCTTTTCATGCTGTTGACAGGGTCTTTCATGCCTCATCCTTTTGTGTGCTACCATTCTTTTCCAACACTTAGAAAATGTATGGTTATGTGATGCCATGTTTTACATTCATTATTATCAACATGATCATAATCGAAATGAACATTCAAAGATCGAAAGTAGTTATACCTTCCCTTGCTGTATTTGGTGTAAGTATGGTGATGAGAGCTTGCCTCAACTCTTTCCCTGCAATGAAAATTGCCATGGGATGATGGGGATGTGTTCCCATCATTTTCTTTCCTTTATGATTTTGATGATGTCTCGGAACCATACAACACCTTCGATCATTCTCCCTTGGTGTATCTTGAGCTTGCAAATTGAGGTCTCTATCCAACCTCCAATGGTTGAGTTATGCCTTGGTTATTAACACCAAGTTCTTTTTCCTCCTCATGCCTCATCCTGGTAAGGAGCCTCATGTTTGTCCCTGTAATTGGGATCTCCAAATCTCCAATAGAAATCATACTATGTGAAGATGAAACTGAAAGGAAATCAACATATTTTACCTCCTCTGTCGATTTGGAAAGAACTGATGAGGGCTTCTCATAATCTATTGTTGGTGGTTCGCTAACTGTCGTGGCGCATTCCCCAACTTCCTTTCTGACATACCCAAGTCATGTTCGACACCGTAATTCCTCCAATTTGATGGGGTTGACAAAGCCTTAGCCGTTAATACCCAAGCCTTTTCCTTCATACCCCATTTTCCTCAACAGTTTGGAGCCAATTCA
The DNA here is from genome assembly GCA_000404065.3 of Pinus taeda. Lineage (NCBI taxonomy): Eukaryota > Viridiplantae > Streptophyta > Pinopsida > Pinales > Pinaceae > Pinus > Pinus taeda. The sequence goes on from APFE030490080.1 coordinate 15,333, forward strand.
TATGGTATGGTTTTCAAAAACAGCGAAATCATCATCAGGACACATACATGAATTCAGAGAATTACATTTTACCTCACATGGGTCATGCTACAACTTTTCCAAGGCCTCGTCCTTTTCTTGCAGCTGTCGTAGCAAACATTGTTTTTCCTCTTTCTCTTCATGTAGAAGCATCTTCAATTCAATGTTCTCCATTTGAAGATTTTGGTTGTTATTCTTTAGTTCTTCCAGGGCCTCTTCTGTGGCTTGCAACTGAAGTTGCAATTTCTCCTTTTCCTCTATCTCTTTCTGTAGAGTTTCGTACATGATTTCCACCCTTTTGGAAATTTTGAGCATGGTCTCATACATCGCTTTTTCATCCTCTATCGCTGCACATTCCATTGTTCACGCTGTAATTCACATACATGCAAAGACCGCTATGGTACCACTTGATCCCGGTTTGGGTGTGACAAAGGACCCTTCCAAGACCTTTTACTTTGTGATGTGTTAGATTGCATTTTTAAAAGGACATTAATGAATACATCTGCATACTGAAAAGAAGAGGAACATGACAATCATCAACAACATAAACTCAAGATGTTGATAACGGAGTTCATTCAGGAGGGACTATGTCTCCGAGTCTCGGTGTCAAGATGGTGTAGGCTGTTGCATTAAGTGCTGTCAATAGTGATGATGTACACAAGAGATGATGTCACTATCATGCAAGCAAAATGCCCTCACGCAAGAGTGGCTCTAAGAGAAGTTCTGCTACATGAACTCTCAGTCAAAAGACTCCTATCAGTATGACACAAAACTCATGCACGATGAGCATCCCGCCAACATTGCATAAAAGGGATCTCAAAGTAAACATACATGGCGACACATGAGTATCCCATAAACATACAACAAAGGGATCTCAAAACACAAAATGATGAATCATGACAACAAGTACATCACATAGGCGATTATGCATCACATCAAGCAAGAATCATAAATATGAGTAAGAAACAGGATCCCACATCAAACATCAATCGAGGACCTGTGCAGCAGAATGCATAGCAAAAGAAGTACATGAACACTGCATATACCTCACAACCAAGGGCCATCTGAAGAAGCGGATGTCAAACTACTGAAGCTGCTTAGACCAATGATCTCACGGCATCAATCACATGACTGCTCACACATGGACGCTGACACCTGCATTCCACTTAGAAAAGTGGATGAAGAATAGAATGAGCAAATGAAAAATCTGAATGCACCATCAGATTTGTGACGTTGAATAGTGCAAAATTGACTATCCAATTTCTGAATTCTGAGAAGTTGAGAATCTAGGGCTCAAGGAATCTTTTCGATTTCCCCTAGATTCCTCAAAGATTCTGCTCCATGGGTGGACTGGAAATCTGCAACTCAAAAGGCGGTTCTGACCTCGCCATTGTGATCCCTGCAGAAAACCATGAAAAATGACTGTAAACTTGACTATATTCTGACATGGAGAAAAATTACCTCCTCAGGAAAATTTCAAGGATCATGGTTCCACTCCCTGTTTTTGCAGGAATCATGGTTCCACCCTCATACTGAAAATGGCTGAAAAATGCAGAACCCTGATGGAGACATGAACAACGCCATTGTGTTTGTGGTGTCGAGAAGTGCTGAAACCATATAAAATTTGTCAAAATCTGACAAAGTGAATTTTCACCCCCTGCATAATGTTGCCTTGAATTGCGTTCTAATATTCTTCCTCCTTTGTCACAAAATTCGTGCCCACTCCTAGTTCCGCCATGCTATATTGAAAAAAAATTGGGTTTATGTAAATTTTCGGGCAGAGGTATCGATGAGGACCCTCGTGGGTTGTGGTATGGTTGGCAAATTGCGTGGAGGTGGGCCAGGTTCAAACCCCGACCACTCCAAATAGCACATAACATTTTTGTTTAACCATTTTTTTAATTTTTAAAAAACCCACATCATATCTCGGGGGTCGGGTCCGCATTGGGCGGCCTACCCCGTACCCACCGCAATATGTTAATTAAATGGGGGCTGGTTCATTATAGTTTTGGTGTTTTGGTTGTTGTATGGGCTGTGTTATATGAGGCCGCCACATGGGCAGCGCTGGCCCTCCCACCGGCCATGGGTTCAACTCCCACCGGCCTCCCTGAATACGGTGACATGTGTTAACTGGCTGTTTGGTAGTGTGGGTCGGGTCCACTGGAGGTGGCCCGTGCCTACCCCATATAACATTATGGTTACGCACATAGTGGGAGGAGGGTTTGCTGGGATCATGGCTGCCAACCCAATATTTAAATAGAGTGGCGTTGGTTGGAGGGTTGGTTGGGGTCATGGCCCGTCGACCCAAAATTAAATATAATTTTTGTTTATGGTTGGGTGGGGTTGGGTGGGCTAATGGGGGTCACGACCTGTCAGCCCAATCTTAATAACAATTTTTTTAAATGTAATATGCTTTGCGGTGGCGAGGGTGGTGACTCGCCACCTCACCTATACATTTTTTTTAGTTTTTATTAAACATAAAGGGGATTTTTAGAACTTTAGAAAATAAGGGTTATTGGGAAAATTAACGAGGCCACAATTTCGACTGGTTTTAGGAGCTAGGTTTCATGCCTCGGTGTTGGTCAAATTGTAGGACACTTAAACTTGGCCCACAACCCAACTTTGACCAAAGTTGTGACTGGCTCGTTCTCCCTCATTTGAGCTCAGATTGACGAACAGTTCGCACTTCCGCGATCAGGACGACGAGATCTACGCTCTATTCTTGGGTCGAAGTTATTCTGAGCACTTTCATTTTCAATCATTCATAAACCCTCTTTGTCCTGTATGTCTTTGACCCTCCAACCCTTACTAACACCACACTATTTAAATATTGGGTTGGTGGCCATGACCCTGCCAAACCCTCCTCCCACTATGTTCATAACCATAATGTTATATGGGGTGGGCACGGGCTACCTTCGGTGGACCCAGCCCACACCTCCAAACCACCACTTAAGACATGTTGCCATATTCAGGGAGGCCGCTAGGAGTTGAACCCACGGTCGGCGGGAGGGCCAGCCGGCCTCGCCCACACGACAGCCTCTTATAACGCAGCCCATACAACAACTAAAACATCAAAGCTGTAATGCACCAGCCCCCATTTAATTAACGTATTGTGGAGGGTATGGGGCAGGCTGCCTAAAGTGGACTTGAGCCCCCAGGTATGATGTTGGTTTTTTAAAAATAAAAAAAATGGTTAAACAAAAATGTTATGTGCTATTTGGAGTGGGCGGGGTTTGAACCCAACCCACCTCCACGGAATTTGCCAACCATACCAACGACCCACGAGGGTCCTCATTGATACCTCTACCCGAAAATTTACATAAACCCAGTTTGTTCTATGTGTCTCTGGAGCCACCTGGATCAAATGTTAAGTTGGATCTTGAGTGATATTGATCTTATTCATTTAGTTGAAACTTGGGAGCATGACGAATCTAGGGTCCCTCACCTTGACGGGTTCACTCTTTGGTCCGCCTAGAATATGAAATCCTTTAGGAGAGGTTTTGGTGGTATAGCCTATTATATTAGGAACATTGTTTCCTCTCACATATGCCTTCAATAAAATTGACCCCTTCAATTAGTACATTTGGATAGAGATCTCTGATTCTACAACCAATAGGATCTTTCTTGCAATCTTCTATTTTTCCCCTATCAACACTACATCCTGTAAGAAAAATAACCTTGATAAGAATTTTCCTTTCAATATCTTAGCAAAAGACATCTATAACCTAAGGAATGATGGCAATATCCTTTTTCTTGGGGACTTTAATGCTCAAACTACTACTAACCAATCTATTATGTTAAGTAACAACTCTAGCCTCGATTTCTTGTGGCTTGATGAGGATGGTAAGTTAGCTAATAGATTCAAGAGAAATTATGAAGACATAATCAAGAACTTATTTGGCACCGAGCTCCTCAAACTTTAGAGTTCTAGGGACCTAATCATTTGTAATGGTATTAGTAAACGACCTCTCTCTGGCTAGATGACCTTTTCCATGGGCTCGGTAGCATCGTCGTGGATTATTCTATTTCTGACATCTATGTTGTCAACCATATTACAAACTTTGAGCTTCTTAATGGGTATGTGTGTGTCTTTGACCACAAACCCATGTCTTTATCCCTTGATCCTGCTATGCATACCACACACATGTAGGAGAATAGTGAAAGAAAAGTTACATTCACTTCGATAGACGTAATGTTGACATTTTCTTAAGGGATTTGGAAAGGGATTTAAGCCACCTAACTTATAATAACAACATTGATCTAATCTATTACCATTTTACTACTACCCTTTCCACCACCATTAGCAAATTCTCTACTAAGACTTTGTATAAGAAAAATAATAGAACTTCCAATCCTTGGTATGACAAAGACTGTAAAATTTCTAGGAAAGAAATCATAGACACCCCTAATGAAAGAATTCAGCTATAGAATATAAGTATATAAAAATATCTCCTTAAGAGGAAGAAGAGGTCATATATTAATAAGAGGCAAGAGCATCTTCTCCACCTTTCTCAAGTTGCACCAAGAAAGTTTTGGTGGAATGTTCTTATTCTTAAAACTAAAGATAATCATTCTATCCACCTTGCAAAATTGGGATAATTATATTAATAAGTTGTATGACTCTCTGAACACCATGGGAACCATCTTAAACACTCCTATTAAGGATGATATTTTTTCTTTAGAAGACGTTGAGTCTTGGATTAATAAGCTCGCTAATCATAAAGACAAAGATATTAAAGGTTACCAATTTGAGATATTTAAAATGGGAAAATCTATCCTCATTCCTCATCTCCACAAGCTTCTTAATTTGGTTGTCAAACATGGCTTCCCTAATCTTTGGACACAAAGCCTTATTGTGCCTATCTTCAATAATGGGTATAAAAGTGTTCCCTCTAACTATAGGACCATTATGATTAGCCACATCCTAGTAAAGCTTTATGTGATCATTCTGGAAAAAAAGCTTAGCCTTTGAATTGAGAACGAGGGTCAAATAGCTAAAGGGAAAGCTGGTTTTAGGAGACATCACTCAACCATCGACCACCTTGTCACCCTTAAGATAAACACAGAAAAATGCCGCAATAGTAAAACCGATCTCTTCTATTGTTCTGTGGACTTTATAAAAGCTTTCGACATTGTCCCTTGAGATAAGCTTTGGGAGAGGCTTGAAGAGATCACGGTTCCTCCTAAACTGAGGATTGTTGTGATCCGCCTTTATGATATTGTCATTTCCAATCTTAAGACCAATGAAGGGTCATCTAAAGATATTAAATGTAATATCGGGGTTAAGAAAGGTTGTCCCATTTCCCCTACCCTTTTTGGTTACATCGATAAACTAGAGGAGCGTTTAGAAACTCTGGGCTGCAAAGGCACCAAGCTCATTGGTATTATCATTACTCTTCTCCTTTATGCTGATGATATCATTCTTCTTGCAAGGTGCCATGATGACCTAGACAAGTAGCGTAATACTCTTAATGTCCACTGCTCCAAGATTTGTATGATAGTTAATACCGACAAGACTAAAGTCATGATCATTAAATCTAAGAAGATCACCCACAGTAGTTTCGTCTATGATAACTATATTTGTGTTGAGCAAGTTTCTTCTTATAAATATTTGGTTATTGACTTTCCTCATCAGATCAACTGGAATTATAGCATCGAGAATAGAATTATTGGAGGTTGGAAATCTTATTATGAGCTTGAAAACAATTGTAAGTTAGGCAATATTTACATTTGGAGTAAAAAAAAGGTTGCTCTTTGAGACTCTCGACACCCTTGTTATATTATACAGATGTGAAGTTTGGGGGTGTAGTATATCTAGGGGGTCGTGGAGAAATATTGAGATGATCCAAAATAAATTCATAACATATAACCTCAAGATCTAGAGAAATACTCCCTATCCTATGCTATTGATCAAAGTTGGCCTATCCTTCATCGAAAGTGTGGCTATGTTTATTTATCTTATGTATAAGAAGAAGCTTCACAATATGGAATCCAAGAGGCTCCCAAAAATTGCTTCTAAGTTTAGTAACAACCCCCACCTGCACCTCAAGTGTGAGTGGCATCAGGATGCTCAGTCCTGACTCAACCTTTGGGGGATTAAAGGGGATATCATCATGGGAAGAAAGGACAGTATAAAATATACTATTACCTCCAGTTTTAAGGACAAGATGTAGGATGCTAAAGAGTTCGAGGGTGAAAGGAAACTAAGGTACTATAAGGAGTGATCAACCCCAACCCTTATAACCAAAATTATCTCTCTATGCTGAGTAGCACTAAGAAGAAAATGAATATCACTAGGATTAGAACTAACTCTCATGAGCTTCGTTATGAGATCGGGTGGTGGTATACTCCCAAGGCTACCTGGGATGATAGACTTTGTCAAATTTGTGATACTAAGAATGTGGAAGATGAAAAGCACTTCTTTTTAGACTGCCCATATCATGCCCACATCCTCTCACAATTCTCTATCATCAACCGCACCTGCAATTTTCTTGACTTATTAACCCATCCCAACTATAGTGATCTTGGAATGCTTGTTTCCCTACTCCTTAATCATAGAAACAAGATTTTGAAGAATGACAATTAGACTGTCTTTTCTTGAGGTCCCATATACCACATTGGTCTTAGTGGACATTAATCCTCATAATCATTATTATTGTTATTATTATTAATATTATTTATTATTATTAATTAATATTACTATTATTATTATTTTTATTGTTAATTAAATTTAATATCATTATTAATTAATAAATAATAATAATAATAATT
>APFE030490080.1:23092-45867 GCA_000404065.3 Pinus taeda
TTAATTAAACCCAAGGGATTTATATTAAACCCAAATATTAGGGTTTAATATACACATTTATAATATTAGGTTAGGGGTTAGGTTTATAATATCAAGGTTTGTAATAGTAGGTTTTATAATATTAATCATTAATATTTACAATAATATATTATGCTTTATTTTTTTGCTAAACCAAGAGTCAGACCTTCTTTTTCATTAAGTAGTAAATAAAATACATAAGATACAACACTCCTCGGTAAGATATAGATCAAGGAGGAAACTCAACAATAACTAAAAACAGGCCCAAGGAAAATGCCTCGAAACCTACACCCAAACCTTAGGACGCACAAAAGAAATCCAAGATAGAGTCCGACCCGAGACGGAACAAATGTGCCATTCCACAATATTTCAAGTCCGCAAACTCACAACCCATATGTCTTTGAAACATGGGAACAAAAGGGCGTGCCCCTCCAAGAACATTTTGCTTCCCGCCTGAAGTATTCAATCCTGACATCTCTTGCCATTTTCCTAAACAATATATTTGATCTTGACCGTCGAACTGTCTTTCCGATCCTACGGCTATGGACAATTTCATTGTGCTTGGACTTCCGACATTTACCCCTGTGGACCCACCAACTTGCTCGATCCATGTGAACTGTAGATCCTCCTCACCAAATCCTATGATTGAGGTTCATATCGCTCCGATCAACATCGCCGAACATTAGCGCGCGATCAGGGTGGTAATTCATCTGGCCCCACTACCACGTGGGGTTCACTGAATGGAATCGCTCCCAAAAAGGGAAAACTCCTTCCTCCTCATGAGGCTTGCGATCACCCGAAAACCACCTTGGTCGTGGTATTACGATCAAAGGTGAAAAATTCAGGTTTTCAGGACGCTGAGGGTTCCCAGTTTCCGATCTCTCACCATATCTGCTCTACCAGTACCATTGTGAGAAGAGGCTTCCATCATCCTACCTGAAAACAGGAAAATAAAACTCCTGTGCTACAACCACTATTAGCCTGTTTGAGAGTATTACCCTGAGCTGTAGAGGCCCGCCGAAGCACATCACCTGCTAGATATTCGATTATGAACACTCTGCTAATCATAACACTTCTCAGTCATCTGTGCTTCCCTCTATGGCCTTGTTCTGAAACACCAACCAATCTTCCTCATCCTGGTCATGGCACTTCGCCTTTAGTTTATGCTGAGGTAGATCTTGCCATTCTATTGCAACACTATTTTCTGTGCAGTTCACCTCTTGATTGGCCAGAAGATCTGCTAGTTTATTGGACATTCTTCGCACATGTTTAAAATTAACTGTGCAGAGGCATAGAAGGTGATTGTGGATTCATTGAAAGATCTGGATCAACCTCTAGTTTCTTGAGGCCTTTTCCGGCACTGTACCCCAGTCGATTCTCTTGATCGAGTTAATGATTAACTCAGAATCTGCTTCAACAATCACATTGTGTGGATTATCCTGAATCAGGAATTCTAAACATTTCTCCATAGCCATAACTTATGCCATATTTTTGGTGGCTCTCCCTAGGTGTCCATAGAAGATGAACATGATATTTCCTCTTTCATCTCTTAAAACCCCACCATGACTCGCAGTACCCTGGTTGCCCTTTGAGGCACCATCAATATTGAATTTCAAAAAACCCTTGGGGGGGGGTACCAAAAGTCAAGCTCAGAGTCTTTAATGAGAATCTTCCTATCTAGGCCCTGAGGAATGAGACCCTACAACCCTAGCTGACAGAGAATCCTCAATTTTGGTGCTGAAGGTGGACTCTTAGGGACATTTCGGACTATAGTACCCACCATCTCCGTAAGTTGTTTTAAGGTCTGTTCCAAAAGGTAAATGGATGGTTTTTTTACTTCCTTAAAGATTTTGTTATTCCTTTCTTTCCAAATATTCCAGATAATGAAGCTTGGCGTTAGAGCCCAAGCTAAGCCAAGAACTTCATTATTCGAAAAATTGCTTCTCCACTTGTTTAGGGTGTTGATGATGCTCCCTTTGTCCCTATCTTACTGATGGAAAATGGTGGCAAAAGAATCACACAACCTGGAGGTAAAGTTACAATTTTTGAGAAGGTGCTCCATTGTTTCCTCTTGAGCTTCACATATTTGGCATCTAGAAGGCCCTAGAACACCCCTCTTCCAAATATTATCCCAAGTCAAAATCTTCCTATGCTAGACCAGCCACATGAAGAGTTTAATTTTCATCCAACCTTGATGCCTCCAAAGTCTTTGCCACGCTCTGTCCGAAGCCTGGGAGGCCAATCCAAGGAGAATGAATTTTGCTTCCTTAAGATTAAAGGTGCCCTCATTGTTTTTGCCCCATCTCAGCTAGTCATTCCCTCCTGACACTAAAATTTTCCTTCGATCTAACTCTTGCATTAACATTTTAGCATTAGCTTTTAAGGGGTTGTCATCCCTAAATCAAATTTGCTCCATATTCTCCATTTTCCTATACTGTTGTTCTGATCCCAGAAATCCTTTACTTTGGATAGTCCTTTAGTATTTGCCTATGCTTTAAGGTCCTTCAATTCCTCTTTTAACATAATGGGTTCTTTTTGCCATCTGTCCTCCCAGAACAGAGCTAAGTTTCCCTATCTAATTTCCCAGAAGTCGTTATCTTGGATTAGGCCTCTGTTTTCCCAGGCCTTGTTCCAAATGTGTGATCCCTTAATATTTCCATCCATCTGTATATGGTCATTACTTTGCCATGAGTTGGAATATTTTTCTTTCCAAATTATAGCCCACTGAGCCTTTGGTTCTTTTATCCAGCGCCACCATAATTTAGCCCCTAAAGCCTTGCTTAAAATTTTAGGATCATCCAAACCAAGACCCCCATGGTTTTTAGGTTTGTAGATTTTTTCCTTGGCTACCAAGGCCCATTTCTTCTTTTCTTCCCCCTTGCCCCAGAGAAAGTCTCTCTTAATGGTCCTGAATAGATGCAAGACTCCTTTAGTAGCAGGGAGAGTAGATAGCATGAAAACTGGGATTGATTGAAGAACAACCTTTGTGAGCACCAACCTACCAGCCAAGTTTAAGAACCTCATAGTCCATTTCCTTATTTTATCTTGCAATTTATTAATCACTGGCTCCTTGATGCTCTTGTGTAATGGATTAGCAGTTAGAGGAACCCCAAAATATATTAAGGGGAGAGATTCCCTTTGGAAGCCCAAAATTTTAGCAATGTTCCTCTAAATAGCAATATTAGTATTGAAGAAAAAAATCTTAGATTTGGAGAGATTAACTTCCATACCTGAAGCCCTGGAAAAGTCGTTTAGGATTTGTTTGTATGCAAGAGATTCTTTAACTGTGGGGATTCCCTGTAGCATGGTGTCATCAACAAACTGTTGATGAGTCCAAGCTTGTCCCCTGTCAGAAAGTTGGAGACCTTTGATCTTACCAACTTCTTTTGCATGTTTGATAGATCAACCCAGTCCTTCCATCACGAGGATGAAGAGAAAGGGAGAGAGTGGGTCCCCATGTTTAAGGCCTCTAGAAGGAATAAAAGTCTCAGAAGGAGAGCCATTGACCAGAATTGAGAAGCTGGAGGAAGTAACCAGGGCCAAGACCCATCTCACCCAGTTGTGATCAAACCCAAAAGCAATAAGAATTTTCCTAATATAATTCCAATTCAATTTATCATAGGCTTTGGCAATGTCCAATTGCATGATCATACCAGCCTTTCTATTGCTAGTCAGAGAGTGTACCACCTCATGTGCTTGAATGATATTATTAAGAATTTTCCTTCCTTCCATATACCCAGATTGTTCTACAGAAACAAGGGTAGGAAGGAGATATTTGAGTCTATTAGCCACCACTTTTGATATTATCTTGTAAACCACATTGCATAAAGCTATCGATCTAAACTTGTTAGGAGTTTGGGCTAGCTACCTTATGTTTAGGGATTAGGGTGATGAAGGAGGTGTTCAATGCTTTCAAAATAGTTATATTCATCCTATAATATTCTACTACATTCAGAATATCTTGTTTTACAATATTCGAGCAAACCTTAAAGAAATCTACATTGAAACCATCCAAGCTAGGTGCTTTACCATTTTGCATTTCTTTGAGCACTTCACTAACATCTTCTTCAGTCATTGGCTTGTTTAGGTTGAAATTGTCCTCTCTGGACACCAACCTAGGTATATGTCTAGTGAAGTCCCTGATGGAGTTTTCTCTGTCATAACAGGTTTCCTTGGCTATGCCTTGAAAGTGCTTAACAAGTACAACTTCTATCTCTTCATGGGAGTTGTGAAGATTACCTCCCTCATCCTTGATCAATGAAATTCTATTGTGCACTTTGTTCACCATAGTGGATCTGTGGAAAAATCTAGTATTGCATTTTCCTTCTTTGAGCCATTGAACCCTAGATTTTTGCCTCCAAAATACTTCCTCTTGTTTACATAAATTTTCCCAGTCTTGATTATATTTGCTAGCTTGATCATTTCTAGCTTCATCGAAGCCATCTATGATAAGGGCTTGGTTGAGTTCCTACAATTTACCCTCCACAACTTTTTTTGTCTCAAAAATATTTCCATATTCGTTCTTATTCCAATCTTTGAGGCGGAGCTTGATGTGTTTTAGTCTTTTTTGAAGAAGGAACATTCTTGTGCCCTGAATGTTCAAATCTTTTGACCACCATTTGGCTATGTTGCTGATGAAATCTGGATGGGAAAGCCAGATGTTTTCAAATCGAAAAGGTTTGTTTCGGGGGTTACCAATACTTTTCACTTCTAGATGAACCGGCCAGTGATCTGAGCCTCCAAAGGGGAGAATTCTTGCTGATATTTCCTTGTCATTGAGCATAAGGTCATCTGAGATCATGAATCTATCTAGTTTTGAAGCCACCTGAGACTCTCCTCCTCTTTTATTGTTCCAAGTAAAGATTCCATTACTTGTTTCAATGTCCACTAACTTCATAATATCTATAAAAGTTTGAAGTTTCAGAGAGTCTTTACTTAGAACTCTGGTTACCCCTTTTTTCTCTGAAAGTGATTTGATCATGTTGAAATCACCTCCCAAGATCCATGGAATGCCTAAATGTCTATCTTTGAGATCCGCCAGAGAATCTAGAAACTTGAGTTTACCCTCCAGTCAATGGGGGCCATAAACATTTGTGACTTGGGAGGTTTCCTTATCTCCTACAAGCTGCATTACCATTGATAAATATCCTCTAGATGCCTCAGCATCTAAAATGTCTATTTTTTTTGGATTTCAAAGGGTAAGTATACCTCCTGCTGTATTCTCTGCTTCGACTTCCAGAAACTCATAACTATTGAGCCATTTGCTATGAATCTCTTTTATTTTTTGAATGGAACATTTGGTTTCCTGGATGAAGATAACATCCGGTGCTGTTTGTTTCATTCTATTACTAATTAGTCTCTATTTTATTTTACTACCTAGACCTCTAATATTCCAAGAAGTGAACTTCATTATTAAAGATGGGTAAAGGAGTAGCTAGTTAGGTCTTTCATCTTACCTGAGTCTATCATTAGCTTTCCACATTCCATCAATAGTTTGTTCTGCTTTTTCCTACCTCTTTTCTTTCCTGGATTTCTGGGTGCTAATCCTATTGTGGTTTTCACTATTTTTACCCCTTCGCTACTCTCCTTTTCCTTGTTTCTTTGTCTCTCGGCCCTTTGTTTTGGGTTTTCCATATAAATAACTATTGGACTCTATTGAACTCTTCTAGAGGTAAAGAGTCTATCCCTTCCTTGGTTCCTTGAATCAAGAAATCCTCCAGATCTAGATTCTCTTTCTCAAGAATCTCCTGAAGTTCTTGGTTCTCCGTTTCAATCTCACTTTGGGTCATCTCATGATCCATCTCCATTTCTGCATCACTCACCATAGTTTCTATATGCTAATTTTTATCTGGTGTTTGTTCCCTGTCCTATTCTTTCCCTCCCTCCATTAAACCTTCTCCCTTCATCTATTCCGCATTTGTTATCCCTTCTTCCTCTTCAAGAACTTCGAACCTTTTTTGACTCGCTTGTTGCCCTTCTGATTTTTATATCTTTGGCCCCCTCTTGCTTCCTTTTCCTTTGTTTGCCACTTTGTGAAAGCTTTCAGAATCTTTCATTGTGTTAGCTTTACTCTTATTCTCTATTTTTGGTGAGAGGGCAGTCCCTGAATAGGTGCCCATGCTCATGGCATTTGTGACATCTGAATGGAATATGTTCATAATCCACAGTTTGCACCCATTCTTCATCAAATACTCCAACATTACCTCATCCGGTAGAGCTCCAGAGAGATCCATGTCCACACATATTCTAGCAAAGGAAGTGTACTTTCCCCTTCTAGTGGCTTCAGAAGCTTTGACAAAACGTCCTAACTTATTTCCTATGGCACATAAGGACTCTATTTGCCAATAATCAAGAGGAATAGAATAGAGTCTTACCCAAACTGGGACCGAAGTAAAAGTCTCACGTTTCAAAACAAAATTCATGATCCATGGTCTCATATAGAGACCAATTGTAGCATAAAAATAGGGCCCTCCTTCAAAAACTCTATCCTTATCCTCAATGTTTGCAAATACCATAGTGAAGAAACCCTTTGACCCAAGGTGTCGGTCAATGATTCCTTTTGGTTTCCAGTGATATTTTATCCACATTTTTAAAGCTTTTTCAGTGGGCCATAAACCCATGAATTTACAAATGATAGCATAAGTTTGCATGTGGTCCCTGTGTGCCTGCAAAGCCAGATCATTTAAAACAACTCTGGGAGTAACTGCAACTTTGGGTTTACATGGACCCATGTGTGCTTTGTTTTTTGTTCCCTATTCCTTGTCTTCTTCCTCATTCTCTTTAGTGATGTTATTCTCCTTTGACTTCTATCCATCTTGTTCCTCTTCACTATTCCTATTCCTTCCCATTGAAGGGCCTCTATCATATTCCATTGGTTTTTTACCCCTGCTAGTCTCAACCTGTTTGTAGGAGGGACTGGAGTTCTCTCCTTTGCACCCTTCCATGGATAACCACCTCTGCAACAGCCTTGAAACCCTAGCTTATTCGTCCTCTTAGCCCGCTCAGTTCTCAACTAATTCTATAATCACGTTTCATCTACTTTTCATGAACATTTTGCCTATCCTAGAATGCTTTCACTTTCTACTTGCTCTTAATTATTTCTTGCTCCATCCATCTTATACTCACATTCAATCTAATTTTCAAAATCTATTATGGTTTATAAGCTTAAGGTTTATAATATTAATCTTAGGTTTGTTATATTAATTGTAGGTTTTATAGTACTCCTAGGGTTTATAATCCCTTGGCGTAAAAATATTGATCCCTTAGGTTTTTAATCCCTTGGGTTTATAATATTAATAATATTTTGGGTTTATTAATCCCCTTGGTTTATAATATTAATTCCTTTTGTTTATAATATTAATTGCTTGGGTGTCCACATGGTCTTGGATAAATGGTGATCATGTGCGCTGTGAAGGAACCCTAAGAGGTTAAGTCACCATTTCAATTCCCTAGCCTATTTGGGTGTTATGATTGGTCATAGTCATGATGTAGCCTCACCAATGCTGAACTTACAAAAATAATATATTAATTGCTTGGGTTTATAATATTAATAATCCATTGGTTTTATTGATCGCTTGGGTTTATAATATTAATCCAAAGGGTTTATAATATTAAGACCTTGGTTTCATAATATTAATCCCTTCGGTTTAAAATATAGATATTAGGGTTTAATATTATTCTCCTATGATTATTATCCTTTTGATTTCTAATATTGATCCATTGGGTTTATAGTATGATTAAACTCTTGGGTTTATTAATCCTTTGGGTTTATAGTATTTATCCCTTGGGTTTATTAATCTTTTAGGTTTATAATATTGATAATCCTTTGGGTTTATAATAGTAGTCCCTTGTGTTTACAATATTAATTTTTTGGGTTGACTAATCACTTGGGATTATAATATTAATAATAAATTTTTTTATTGATCCATTAGGTTTATAATATTAATGCTAGGGTTTGTAATCCCATGGGTTTATAATATAAATCTTAGGGTTTAATATTATTCCCTTGGGCTTATTACTCCCTTATATGTGTGTGTGTGTGTGTGTGTGGGGCAAGGTTTTTAACATTATCATTGTCAAAATGATACATTACATTTACCAATGGTTTGTATCAATATGAAAATCAGCGATGGTAAACCATAGTAAACCATGTTTATTTGAGGGTTTATAATATTTTCTTGGGATTTATATACCTTGGGTTTATAATATTTATCCCTTGGGTTTAATATTATTACCTTGGTTTTATAATCCCTTGGATTTTTAGTATTAATCCTTTAGGTTTTTAGTCCCTTTGGTTTATAATGTCAATCCCTTAGGTTTATTAATCTACGAGTTTTTATTCCTAGGGTATAATATTATTCATAGGGTTTCGACGATCCAACGCCAAATTGTGAAAAAGATTGTGTTGATATGGAAATCAATAATGGTCAAACATGGTCACTCATGATCCTATGTCGCATTGTGACAAGGATTGCCTCAATATGAAAATCAACCATCGTAAACCATAGTCAACCATGTGTGTTTCAGGGTTTATAATATTTATCTTGGGGTTTATATACCTTAGGTTTATAATATTTATCCCTTGTGTTTAATATTATTCTCCGAGGTTTATAATACCTTGGGGTTTTATTATTAATTATTTTGTTTAATTAGTCTCTTAGGGTTTATAATCCCTTTGGTTTATTATTACCTAGGGTTTATAATATCAATCCCTTGGGTTTATTAATCTAAGGGTTCTTATATTATAAACCCAAGGGAATAATATTAAACCATAAGATTTATATTATAAACCCAAGGGATCAATTAAAAAACTATTATTAATTATAAACCCAAGTGATTAGTCAACCCAAAACAATGATATTATAAACACAAGGGATTAATATTATAAACCCAAAGGTTATCAATATTATAAACCTAAAAGATTAATAAACCCAAGGGATAAATATTTTAAACCCAAGGGATTAATAAATCCAAGAGTTTAATCATATTATAAACCCAATGGATCACTATTAGAAATCAATAGGATAATAAGCACAGGAGAATAATATTAAACCCTAAGATCTATATTATAAACCCAAGGGATTAATATTATGAAACCAAGGTATTAATATTATAAACTCTTTGGATTAATATTATAAACCCAAGCGATCAATAAAACAATGGATTATTAATATTATAAACCCAAGAAATTAATATATTATTTTTGTAAGTTTGGCATTGGTGAGGCTATATCATGACCATGACTATTAATAACACCCAAATAGGCTAAGGAATTTAAATGGTGACTTAACCTCTAGGGGTTCCTTCACAGAGCACATGATCACCATTTATCCAAGACCATGTGGACACCCAAGCAATTAATTATATAAACAAAAGGAATTAATATTATAAACCAAAGGGGTTAATAAACCCAAGAGATTATTAATATTATAAACCTAAGGGATTAAAAACCTAATGGATTAATATTGTTACCCCAAGGGATTATAAACCCTAGGAATATTATAAAACCTACAATTAAAATAACAAAACTAAGATTAATATTATAAACCTTAAGCTTATAAGCCCTAATATATTATTGTACATATTAATGATTAATATTATAAAACCTACGATTACAAACCTTGAGATTATAAAACCTAACCGCTAAACCTAATATTAAAAATGTGTATATTAAACCCTAATTTATTCAATGTCGTAATGTGACATTGAATAAATTGCAATGTAATGTATCATTCTAACAATGATTGTCACACTCGTTATCACATTGTGATAATGATTGTCACACTATGACATTGGATGGATTTTCTTACAATTTGAACATCACAATATTAAACCCTAATATTATAGAAAATATTATAAACACTAAGATTCTAAACCTAAGAGAATAATATTAAACCGTATGGTTAGTGGTGAGCCCTGGTATTGCACCAAGAATGTTGAACTCCCAAGGGCTCCTCAACTCAAATTATCAACCAGGGGTTTTTACAAACTTAGAGGTGACAGTGCTATATGTAAAGTAGGTTAGATTATACTCATGCCACCCCTCAGTTATGACATTAGATCAAGGTGTTTAGAGACCATTCCCGCTATTGTACTATGGTGAAAGCTTACTGATGAAAGCATAGTTGAAAACTGATTGTAGTTATGAAAGTGGAAATTCTTGTAACAACCCTCGTGAAAATGTCATGTAATAAAAGATAAAAATAATAACCATGGTTGATGGGACACTTATCCCAATATTAATGTTGGATAAGACATCCTAAGGGATGTTCATTTTGTTTATTATGGCAAGTAAACTAGGAAAGGTAATGGATAAGGCTATGGAAAGGAAAAATCGCAATTTTAGCACATTTATTTATGAAAACAATCAAAATTAGGAGAAAAGGGAGTTGAAAGGCCACAAGTTGCATGTGAGGAGGAGATTGAAGGAAAATAATGTAAAACCAAGAAAATAGAGGCCTTATAAATAAAAAGGCTTCTAAGGATCAGTTGGTATCCTTTTTTTAGTTCAGTTTTGGAGCTTAGTCATTATTATCTCTCTCTCTCTCTCACTCTTGGACACTTTGAGTTTTCTTAGATCACTTAGGCATTGGATCAAGAAAGGAAAGGAAGGCAAGAGGAAGCAAAGATCAAGCAATAAAAAGGAGGATTAAGAAGCTACAACAGGATTCTTTCAGGTATTGATTTACATGTGTGATTTTCTTGCTAGATTTTGCATGCATGGTTTTGCATGTGGTTCTTTTGTTGTTATGGCATGAATTTTTCTAGGTGTGATAGTGTTTTTCAACCTAGCCTTGCCATTTCCTGATAGCCTTGATGAGATGGGTTCTCATACTTTGGTTGAGCTAGATTGCGATATGGATTTGAAGATGAGTGGGGTGGATATAGGAAATGAAAAACACATGGCCTAGTGGTCCCAGAACCAGAATGTGGATCATGGTAAAGTGACTGGCCTAGTAACCCATGAGCTAGACTATGGGTTGTGGTAAGACCTGGATTGTGTGCCTTGGTGGGCCTAGGAATCCTTGTTGGTGAATGGTGGGATATGCAGAAAAGATAAGAGGTGGATTGCTCTTAGTTGGGCCTAGTAGTCCTTGGATGCGATATACAGTAAATCCTGGAGAGTGGGTCTTGGTGTAGGGCCTAATGATCCCTGGATTAGACTGTGGATTATAGTAAATATTGAGGGACTAGGAGGCACTCAAATTTTTCATGGTTTTGGTAGATAAATATGGTATAATCCATGATTGTTTGGTTCTTTCTAGTTTGTTATGAGTGCCACATTCATGCTTGGAATATGGCACAGGCGTGATTGGCTGAAGAGATGTTTGGCTCATCCAATCTATGGTCGGGTTGAATGTGGTAGTCCCATCCCCGATTGGTTTCTACATTCATTAATGATAAATTCATCCCTTTGGTTTGTGTAAATGTATTGGTTTATATGTGGATTCTATGGATGATGTATTTATGGTATTTCTGTTGTTACTATGTTGGTTATGTATATGTTTTATGACAACAACTACATATGGCTCTCATCATGTTTTTACTTGTAAATGAATGAACAATGTATCTATGACCTAATAGATGATAATATGACAAATGACATGAGGGAAAAATGGTTCTTAGCGATTCTCAGATAAGTACGATATCCATATGCTTAAATATGTTATTTACACCTATAGCTGACATTCTTGTGATATGTTTGATGAAATGCTTGTCGTGGCTAGTAGGGGTCATTTTAAGGGCTTGTTCAACTAATTACTTTGCAACATTGTTTCCCTATTATTTTAATTCTTTGAATATTTTATTCCATTCTGGGTAGTGACCTCGACACTTGGCCTGAAAAAGTGGCTCAAATCTCAGGGACGTTGGCACAGAACTGGACAAAATTGTCACTGCACATTAGCTTGCAGGGTTGTGAGGGGGGTAAATGTATTGGTTTATATCTGGATTCTATTGATGATGTATTTGTGGTATTTCTATTGTTACTATGTCTATTATGAATATTTTTTATGACAATAGCTACATATGGCTCTGATCATGTTTTTACTTTTAAATGAATGGAAAATGTATCTATGACCTAATAGATGATAATAAGACAAATGAAATGAGGTAAGAATGGTTCTTAGATATTCTCAGATAAGTACAATATATCTATGCTTAAATATGATATTTACACCTATAGCTTACATTCTTGTGATATGTTTGATGAAATGCTTGTCATGGCTAGTAGGGGTCTTGTTAAGGGTTTGTTCAACTATTTTCTTTTGCATCATTATTTCTCTATTATTTTAATGCTTTGAATATTTCATTCCATTCTGGGCAGTGACCCAGGCTTTGGGCCTGAAAAGGTGGCTCAAAGCACGGGGACACTGGAATACAACTAGACAAAATAGACCCTGAACGCTTGTGTGCACATAGCATGAGAGCATCCATAGGCCCCTGGATGCTAGCATGCTCATAGCATGAGAGAATTCAGAGGTCAAGTGATCAAAAACTTTTGTGGGATCCACAAGAAAGCTGCTTGAAGTGTTGGAATGGTTTTCAGGGGTCCTGTAGCTGATGTGGAAGTTTTGTATGATTTTTTTTCATTGAATCCATTTCCCTAAGGTCACATAGGAGGTTTAATCGAATCACAGTAGCCTCTCATCACATGTTTACCCCAGTTTACCAGTTACATGCATAGATGTTGGAGGAGGGTCTTACAGAGTGCTGTCAGAGCATGGTTCACCCTTCAGACTGGATGGGTAACTTGTGTGTTGGTCATGCATGCATGTCAGTTGGATGTGTATCTCTTATGCTTGCATTCCATGTTCTTCTTGCATTTGCATGATGTTGATCATGGTTGTAGTGATGTCATCATGTGGAAGTTGATGTTGTCATTATCGAGTGCATCATCATGAGTGTATGATGGGTTACATGTTGTTATATGTCACTTACATGTATCATTTTTCATGCTTGATTACATTCTTGCATGTTTGGTTACATGTATCATTCCTATAGGTTTGGTTACAAGTATTGTTCGATTATGCTTGATTACATGTGTTCATGCATGTGTGTGGTAGATTATGCATTTCTTATGCATGTTGATGTTTGCATGTGGCCATGTGTACAATGGCGTAATGGTTGTTGTCATGCATGAGGTTATGGTATGTGTAGTCGATATGGTCATCCATTGATGACTGGATTCTATCTAGAATGATGTTTATGTGTTGATGCAATTGGTAGATTTATCTATGTTGATATGATTATGTTATACATGTTTCACGCTGATTTGGATGATCTTGTAGATGAGGTATCCTCCCCAAATTATACTAAGATACATTGGTTTATTATGATTTGGTTTATATGATATAGTATGCCATGTAGGAAAGAGATCAAGTGGCTAGCAATATGGTAGACTACAAAGACTCTCCCTATGAATCAGATGAGAAGAGTGGTGGCCACTCTTACAATTTGGTAGAAACATTGAGAATATTGAAGGAAGAGATAAGGTGTTGTAAGGTAGATAATGACAGGACCATAGAGGCACAACAGAAACAAGCTAAGTTTAATGAAATACTCCTTCAAAGTTTGTCAAAACTACAATGACAAGGGCTAATTTGGATCAACCATGGAAGGGAGGACATAACTAATGGGGCATATGGTAGTATATCTCTTGGTAGACACAGGTTGGATAGAGCTGACATGGTAAGAAATGTCAAGATGCTCGACACTCAGGATAGGAGGGGTGATGACTACATGTACTATTCTAGTTCTGGTTCTGACATGCATTATGATCATCATTGCTATCATCCTTACAGGAGGAGTGATAGGGGATACTTTCTAGATGAATTTAAGAAAGAAAAATCACCTACTTCTAATGGAGATGTGAAGAATCCAAAATGTTCAGAGGTTTGGATACTTGGGATGAATAAATTCTTTGAGTTGCATGAGTACAGACATAACATGAAGGCTAGAATTGTTATCTTCATCTTGAAAGATACAACTAAAATTTGTTGGGAAGACTTGAAGTGGGTCAGAGACATCAAGATAGGCGACTTGAGTTGGCATGAGTTCAAGAGGATTTTCAGGAAGAAATACTTGTCAGGAAGGTACTGTGGTAGTAAGTCCAAATAATTCTATGAGATAAATATGGGGTCAGTGATAGATGAAGAGTACATGACCAAGTTTTTGGAGCAATTGAGGTATGTACCATAACTTACAAATGAGAAGGCTAAATTTCAATGGTTTGTCACTAGTTTTCCATTAGCATTTAGAGATTGGATTGAGTATGATGAGCCTCGGTCACTTGAGGAATTTATTGGGAAATTGAAGCATTTCTATGAATAGTCACAATGTAAAAACGAATCTCAACAAGGATGGAAAGGAAGAGACAAAGGTAAAGGTAAATGGAAGCCTAGGAGAGCAAGGCCTCAAAATGCAAAGGAGAAAGAAAATGTGGAACCTCAAAAAAGGTTTAATGCAGCTAGATAGGGACATGGATCACAACAATAACAACATAGAAGTAATGGTATTGGATAGTTGGAGTGTTGGACATGTGTTGAGGAACACCTTAGGAGAGATTTTCCACATAATAAGGGTGGTAGGCCTAACGTATATAGTGCATAGGAGGCACATACTATTGGAGATGTGGGGCATAATATTCCCCGTATTTATGCAGTCGTGAACAACATACAGGCAAAGCACTAGGCATTTGTCATTGAGATGGATGATAAACTTTGTGATTAAGTTATTTCTATTTTGATTGACCCCGGAACTAATTATAGATATGCTAGTCCTGACTTGGTGGATAAGTGTGGTTTTAGTAAATAATTGCATGTAGAATCTTGGTTGGTGTAGTTGGCTACAGGTACAAAGAAGTAAGTTCATCATTAGGTAAGAGCTTATGCCTTTGATTTTAATGGTATACTTACTGCAACACATCTAAATTTATTATCATTGGGATCATACAATATGTTGTTGGGCATGGATTGGTTGTATCTTCATAGGACCAAAGTGGATTGTTATGACAAATCCATTGAGTGTGTTGATGACAATGGTGAACCAAGAGTCTTACAAGGTAAGAAGAAAGCCACATCAGTTAGGATGGTGATAGTTATGCAGGAAAAGTGTAGTTGTAGGAAAAGGTATACGTTATTTGTAGTGCACATTTCTAGTGACAAGGGTAAGGAAGTTGAGGATGCAAATTTGTTGAGTAGGTACCTAGTTCTAGTACAGTTCAAGGATGTATTTCCTGAGGACATCTCAAAGTTTCCACCTCACAGGGAGGTAGACTTTTCTATTGAGTTAGTCCCAGGGGAAGCTTCAACATCAAAGGCACCTTACAAGATTAGACACTAGAGTTGGTTGAGTTGAAGTTGTAGTTAAACGAAATGTTGGACAAGGGATACATTAGGCCAAGTGTATCACATAGGGGTGCACCAGTATTTTTTGTGAAGAAGAAATATGGTACTCTCAGATTCTGCATTGATTATAGAAAGTTGAACAAAGTGACCATCAAGAATAGGTATCTGTTATCGAGGATTGGTGATTTTTTGGCTTCGTGGGGCCTGACCAAGGTTCAGTGTTAGTTAGCCAAACAAATCCCTACACTACTGGCCCTTTCAGCATCAGCCTGTGGAGTGTGGACCAAAGTCTCACCCGAAGCAGTATGGGGTGATGCTGGAACCAAGTTTCTGCACCCTAAGATGGTCGTGATGTCAGTTTATACCATCTGTCCCTACTTTCGGGTAGGTCACAAAGCTTTAGGGCTCTAACAGTCTACCCTTTATTCTACCCTTCAGTACCTCCGCGGAGGTGTACGTTTGACCTTCACGCATCCTTAACCCGTGATCCAGGTACTTTCACGCTACTATGAAAACATATTGTATAGGTTTCTAAGTTATCTTAAGTGTTTACTTATCTTGCTAATCAACCATAGTTAGTGCCGCATAAACTGATATCCTTACTTGTGTTTAATTAACCAATACAGTCACATACATTCCCACATCACATGAACATTGTAAATTAAATCCAAAATGCAGTGAAACCAAATGCATTAACAAGAAATAAATACACAGAATTTGCAGAATACTTCTCTTTATTGATATCTTCAGTTTAATACATACTCTATCCGTCCCGCGTACACAACTACAGGGGTCCGCGCACTCAGATGCGAACTTCCACCTTAGGCCTCCGCGCACTCAACTATAGAGCCTCTACCTATGCTAAGACCCAAGAACACTTAGACTCAATTCTTAGCTCCTCACTGCATTCTTCTCTACTCAAAACATAACTACTTAGAGCTTACTTACTTAGCTCCTTTTTATACAATCCCATGGTCCGCAGACCATGGGTGGATCTTTAAAACTGACTTTACACTTTACAAAATAAGGGAAGACAACCCTTTATGACTCTTAATACTTTCGTGCTCCGCAACCACGAAATGTGGAGACTTTACAACTTTATTACAAAATTTGTCCCAAAACATGTGCTTTTCGCCCAAAAACTGTCCTTGGCGGAACCCATTCCCAACAGACCCCAAACACAAACATGATGACTCACCCTCGAGCCACTCTATGGGTGCAGAAATCTTGGCGTGAAGACCTCCTAGCTTGACCTGTATGACGACAACCTCAGTAGTGCACTGTGTGGCTGCTTGCTTCGCTTCTTCAATGAACTCGGTCGCTAGTACTGAACTGTCAGCTTGAAGCCTCTGTTGAGTTGCTTGCAGATGAGAAAGCTTGCCTTCAATAGAGGTCATGACTGAATAAGACTGATCCAACCAGGGATTCAAGCGCACCTTCAACACTGCCTCCTTGTGCTAGGCTGCATCTACCTATTCTTTCAATTATTTGGCCTCTTGCAGCTTCGCCAGTCTCTGCGTGAGAGTGATGGTTCACACTGTACCTTTTTCTTCATCATATCACTGCTACAGTTCTCACGCTTCTGTCTCCAATTGTTGTACATTAGGGTGCTCCTGTAGGCTCGTTAGGACCTCAAATGATTGTTTAAAAAGTTGTGTGCAGTCTGCTACTACACTGTCTACCACTGCGATCACCTCTATGATAATGGTTGCACGCTACTCCTTTACTTCTGGAGGAGATGAATGCGAGGCCTACAACCGTAAATATGAAATATGTAGGTTCAACTCCAGCTGAACCTTAGCCAACTCTGTGCAAGCATTGTGCACCCCTATAACAAGCTTGCGAACATGCACCTTGACTGGTTCTTCCTCAGTAATGGCCAACTTCGGGACCATTCGACATGCCTCCTCCATGACCTAAACTATGTGTTTGTTTCAGTTGGTTACCTCAGTCATGACAGCGATGGCAGAGTCTCGCTGTATGGCCATTTGTTCATTATTAATCCTCTGCTCGCTGATCACCTGCAAAGCGCGATGTTCACAGGCCCTTAGCTCCGTGATCACTCCATTATGCTATAGGTGGAGCGTCTCGCTAGGGAGTGCTACCAAGTTCAAACCCACTCCCTTTAGGGCACTGATAGTGGGCCTGTCAGCTTCATTCTTTGTGGTTAATGCTCCATCCAGTAGCACTATCGCGTGGGAGACCTTTGCATGCAACATCTCGACAGCTTCTGAAGTACCGATAGTGAGGTTGATGGACACCATACTAGCCTGTTATGCACGGGTTTTCAGCTCCTGTAGACCCGTCTGGATGGTCCCAAATAGTAGTTGCTACTGCTCAAATTGGTATAGTGCCTCCACATTGACATCCTGCACCGTGTCTCCAATGTCATGCAAATCTCCTTCTGTGAGGGTGATTGGGTCCAGTGATGCCTTACTAGCCTTGGATTTCTTCCTGGACCCCACTTTTTCTTGTTCCCTTGGATGGTTGATGCGGTTTGAATGTCATCTATGGGTCCACTTCATGCTGCTCTGTTTTCTTGTCCATTTCTTCCTCTATTTCGGGTGAAGGCAACCTCGCGCCTTTGTCAGAGCCACGCTCTGTTTCACCTGTCTTCTTTTTCGTCTGTTGGTGGCATTGCGCTCTACCTAGGCCTTGGCAGTGACCTCCTTCTTCCTCTTCTCAGCTAGTTGTGCCATCTTGAGCTTGGCCTCCTCCTTTTTGCGCTACATGGCGGACTTGATCGACCCCACCGCTAAGTCTGAGGTAGTGTGCCACTCTGCCGGCCAGCGATCAAGTACTGCATCAATTGTGTCATCTATTGCCAAGTAAGGCAAGTCATACCATATCTTCTCAGGGTCCTTCCATGCCCTGATCGACAGAAGGTGAAAGTCTGCCTTGAACTCCATGTACCCCTGCAGGTTGACAAACACAGTAGTGACAATGCGGTTTGCAATTGATAGCCATGTGGATGTTCATTTCCATCAAGATCTAGAATATCTTGCTATCCTTGATGTGCTAATGATCCTTGGTCACCCACAGTGAAGCATACTTTTCTGCCTCTGGCAAGTTTGGTGCGACCGAGGGGAATTGATTGTCTTTCGGCAGCTCCCATGCTACCAGCACAATAGACAGCACGAGCCATGCATAGTAGAAGGTCTTGCTGAGCTCCTGTTGCTCATGGTAGTTCATAAGGAACTCACCACAGAGATAGCGCACCCAATTAAACTAGACTACTTTGGTGCATTGAGTTGCTAGCGCAACGACTAGTGTTGGCACTTCATCTGTGCGAAACTTTCTCATAACCTTTCCTGCCAAAATCTACGTGGCCACCTTGACTGCAGGATCACAGATACTCAATATGGCATAGCCTCGTGGCTTCTTCACAAGCTTGAATTTCTCCTTCATGGCCTCCGCGAGGGCCTACTCACCACCTTTTCCACCAAACATCATGGTCGGATTTTCCCCTATGTACGATAGCCGCGTGATCTTATGGATCAATTTGTCGGTGACAGGTATTGGCTCCTCTAGCCACAGACTCCCATTGTGCACTAGGCATACCAGCTGCTTGATGACCAATACTATGATGGGGGTACGATTACAGTGTGACACCCACAGCAGGTTGAGTAGAACTGCCTTTTCTACTCCCTTGAGCCACTTCCACAGTTCTAATGAAGTCATCCCGGTGGTTGTGTCAAAAACGCAGCGCATGCCTTGTTTTGTTCTTAAGTGCGGGAACTTTTCATGGTCCGCTAAGTCCCAATCTTCCAGATTTAATAGAGGAACTTGCCCCAATCATGGTCCTTCAAGAAAAATTTCGTCTGGTTAGCAGAGGTGTGTGTAAGGCAACCTTCCTTTCGTTAATGTCCTTCGGCACTTTGGTCTTGCCCTTGCACGAAGGGACATATTCAGTAAAATTAGTGATAGGTTTAGAACCCTAGACTTCAACTTCCTCCACTTCTACCCCCAAGTCCTCATCATCCATTAGGATGTCCTCAATTTCTACCTCCTCCAGCTCTAGGTTAATATTTTTTCCCTTTTCCTATGCGGTGGGCTTGTCCTTCTGTGGGTTTCTTCTGGGTGATGCACGCATCGGTATCGTATCATGCTTGCCATTTTTGTCCTTCGTACTCTCCTTGATCGGCGTGGGCTTCGGTCTAAGCATCAGTGGTGACTTGGGGACTTTAGTTAAGGCATCTACAACCTCTAGAGTAGCTCCCTCTACCTCCCTATCAACTTCTGGCACAACCCCCTTGGATGTCACTGCCTCGGTGTCCATAGCTTCTGTAGGCACCGACATGATGCTATGCAACAACTCTTGTGTCTCCTTTGGAAACGTCTCAAATACTGAACTTGCTAGCAAAGCTTCATAGTTTTTACAGTTCATGTGCACTTGAGAGCTCAACAACTCAATTCTCAAAATGCCAAGTGTTTTTTGCTGGGCAGCCACCTGTAATTTATAGGCACTTTCAAGTTCAAATACAACCATTCCCCCCAAAATTAGTTCATTAATACCAGATTGGCGGAAAATTTCCAAGGAGATTACCCATAAAGCTTTTTTTAAATGTTGGCTGCCCGCTCCATTTGGCCACATTCTTACCACCAAATCATGAACAATGACTTTAACGGTCACTTTCCAACTAATCTATGTGATTTCTCCCTGGGTAGTGCAACTCTCTTCGTGCTGTCGCGAAACCTGTGACATTTCCTCATCCCGCATAATCCTCCAATCACGTAGTTCCCCAACTCGAGTAGTGTTTTTTATAGCCCTGCGCCTCCTTTCAGCTACCTGGAGAGCTTAGACTATGCTACCCTCATATAGTCACCTAGCCAGGTCACCGGTGTGTGGCTTCAATTAGCTACCATTCACCTTTCCTCGGAAGGGATCTCCATTCAATTTAATCAACTGAACTGCTCCGCCGTGAGTAATCTCTTTAATGACATAGGGCCCTAGCTAGTACATTCTAAAATTCCATGGAAATTTATCAAACTTACTGTCATATAAAAAAACAGATCATTTACCTTAAATGTGCGCAACTTAATGTGTCGATCATGCCATGCTTTTTCGCACTGCTTTTGCACCTGTTAGTGAAATCTAGCTAGAAATCTCTCTTCCTCAAGCTCAACTAGTTGTGCGAGCCTTTCTTCCATGGCTTTGCAATCTGTCATACCCATGAGTACCGCTATGCATAGACTATGCGCAATTTATTCCATGGGAATCATTGCTTCATCGCCGTATACAAGCCTAAAGGGTGTCTATCCAGTCAACTTTTTGCATGTCGTTCGATAGGCCCATAGTAGTGCAGGTATGTGTTAGCCTCCTGCTGCAGCAGGTTAATCATCTTTCATGATCGAAATTTTTACATGCCAAATATGTCATACTATGCATACTGCAATGCTCCATATTTGCTAAAAAAGGCCAAGGAAGGATGCCATGAGAGTGTGCTAGCCTAAGTGCCACTGCTGTATTCCAATTTTGATGAGTTATTCCATTTTTGAAGACTTTTTAGTTAAAAGGAGGTCCAAACAGCTTAATATTGGTCTCCCTAGGTTTCAATTTCCTGTTGTAGAATATAAAGAATCATTATCTGTCCAAACAGCTTAATCTTGGTAGATTTTTAGATAGGTAGAGAAGCAAGGGTGCTCAATAGCCTAATCTGAGCCCTTGGATGAAATACGTGTAGATGTAGATTGGAGGACAGAGAGAAAAAGTTGAAAAGTTGGGTTTGCTAATTCAAGTGCACCCAAACCAAAAGAAGAGAAAATGCTAGGAAAGTAGGCATGGTAAGTAGCTTTGTGGTTGCAGAAATCAAGCTATGTGATCCATTTCATGTTTTCAAAGTGTCATATCTATTCAAATCACAAGTTGGAGGCAGTTTTGCATTTAAAGGACTTCAAGCGAGGCATGTCTAACTCCCCCCTTCTTCCTCTTCCCCAAATCACTCACTAACTTCCCCTAAAAGAGGTCAATATCTGCTTGATACCTCTTAGATTCATCATTCTTCATATTAGTCGCCTTGATAAAGATCTTCTTTACTCAAGGAAAGTCCATACTTCCCCCACAAACTTTTACTTCTCCTTGATAGCCTAAGATTTACATAGCGCTTTTTCTCATCATTGTCATGTTAACTTCTAACTCTACTATGTAACTCCCTATCTATTTTCCCTTCCCCTACTAAAGCTATGTTAATAACCCCTGTTACATTGAAATTTGTCACCATGACTATCTGCAGTTAATATGGCTCCATCAATAGTCATATTATCCTCCTTGTCAAGCCTCATACCTCTGCTCTTCATGTCAAAACTTCAAAAAGAGAGAAAGTCACTTAAAAACATGTTTATCTCTGGGTGCGCAGGTTCTCTCTACCTTGCCTGCGTGTACGCACTCTAAACACAATGTACCTGCGTACTTGTACGCTCTGTAAGCCAAAGGTTGGGTGCGTACCCCTGTAAAGGTCAAAAGGCGCGAGTTTCATCTTTAAAAGGTTACTTGTGGTCACTTCTAGAACCTTCTAGAAGAGTGTTTGACGTGTATTGAGTGCCTCCAGATGGTTCATGCATGCCTATGATAGAGGAGCTTATCCCATCAAGAGAGGAGCTACCCCATCCAAAAGAGGGAGTATCCCATTGATGTTGGAACTGAATAACCTCCTTTAGAATACTATAAATAAAGGCATTGGGCCAGAGGAGAAGAGGTTGAAAGCTGAACATTCAAAAGGGTAAATGCTGCTGGAATTAGGACTTCCATTGTTGACTTGTGAGGAGAGATCACTATCCTTCCTTGTTGCCATATTGGGAGTGGGTGAGCTTGTCAAAGTAGAGGAAATCTCTTGTTGGACCCTGGGAGAAGCTTGCACAACACCAAGGCTCAGGTTGTAATGGTTCCTTTTTTGTTTCCTTAATACAAATAAGTCCATTCTTCTCAATGATTTGTTGTTAATGAATTATTTCATGTACTCCTTGGTCTATGTGATGAATATGCTTTGTTTTATGATGAATATTCAGGTGTTATGTAATCGTTTGCTTTGTTAGTGTATGCAGGTCTTAAAGTGAAGGAGGAGCTCATCTAGATCAACAAGGCTGGACTGCTACAACAAGCGTTGTACCTAAGGTAAGATCGGAAAACACTTGATCTCTCATAGAATAATGTGTGTTTAGAGAAGGATTGCTCTTGTTTGGTTTGTTTGTCACTAGAGAGTCTTAGACTCCTAGGGAGGTTAGGTTTGTCCGCAAAATAACTCTTTCCGCATGACAAATTGGCGACTCCACTGGGGAATCCATTGATGTGATTGATTTTTCCTTTGAGTATTACTTTGATCTGGAAAGAGTCTTGTTTCTTTTGTTTTTTGGTTTCTTGACTGTGTTTTTGGGTGGCTTAGCTTAGAGTCGAGTTAGAACTTA
This sequence comes from Pinus taeda, assembly GCA_000404065.3. Taxonomy (NCBI): domain Eukaryota; kingdom Viridiplantae; phylum Streptophyta; class Pinopsida; order Pinales; family Pinaceae; genus Pinus; species Pinus taeda. The sequence goes on from APFE030490080.1 coordinate 45,859, forward strand.
GTTTTTCTT